>VZTM01015164.1:1758-14855 GCA_013400555.1 Jacana jacana | reverse complement strand
TGGGGATTTTTTTTCTCATAGTGCTACTTTTTTTTTGGTGTGTGTGCATGCCAGGATTTATGACTGAATAAACCAAATATAGAACAGACCACTTACATAATATTTAACATATGTTATAATGTCAGATGTGAGTTAATTTTAGAAAGAGTAATGGAGAGAACCAGACAAAATGGATCATCACTCTTCCCTGAATGTGATTAAGCAAAGAGGAAGGATTCTATCCCACCCCACCCATGTATTCGGTATAAATTTCCTGCAAGTCCTATAGCAGAGGAATATAAAACTGACTTCCAAGTGAATGTAGACAGATGTTGGGTGGTCCTATTTTGCACGATTACTCAGTGCTCTCATATAGGAACACACTGGTTCCCATCCAAGTAAAAAGCCTGAAAAATAGATTTTTCATCACATTGTCCATCTAAAGGTAATGCATTCTGTTAAGGCGGAAAGTTCAGCTAAAAGATGCCTCGGCCATTAATGGAATATTAAAAAGAGATTAAAACCCATTTGTTGCAGAATTCTGAAGTAGCGTAGGTGTTGTACTGCAGACTATTAAGACTGATTTTGCATGTGTAATATGTGTTATGGTAATGTCTTTAAATCATTATTCATGCTGAAGAAAATTTGTTTTTAAAATATGTTAAAATCATGTCTGTGAAGAAGTAACCAAGAGTCATACTCTGATCCATCAACTTCCTACACATATGACTGGTGACGGATGTTTGTAGTCTCATGATGCTCAACACTGTGCATAATGTGTCTGCATAATGTGTCCTAAAATGCCAAGGTTCAGTGTTGGGCAGTTTAGACTATATCTGAAACATGCTATCCTCTGCAAAATGGTGAGATAATGAGAACACTTTACAAAGCCATGTTGACCATTTTCCTTTGTTTTGCAAAGTGTAGACTGGTTGCACTTTGGAGCATCTGATAAATCGTATCTGATCAAAGATGGGTGGAAAGTAAAATATTACGGATGTGATCCTTTTGCACCCTGAGGGATTTCCTGTGGAACGAGGTCATTGCTACTGGATTGTGATAAGTCTTTTGAAGGAGAGACTCTTTTTTAGGAAACACAATTGTGAGGGACCCAATTAGGGGAAGAAGTGGAAAGCCCAGAAAACATTCCTTGCTGTTCCCTAATTTTTTTTCTTGCCCATGCATTAACCTCGTTTACTGGTTATTTCATGTTGCTTATTCACCTCATGCTAACTCTCGCAATATCTACTACTTCTTCCCTCAAAATATTTGTAGACCAATATTTTGTCCTATATCCACTCATTTTAAGCCAGATCATCTTAGATTCAACTTGTGTTTCGGTTCAATAAGACACTTATTACAGGAAGATCTAGAGAGATTAATTATAGAAAGAATAAGACATAACTTCAGTTGTAGTATAACTTTAGTTTGGAAGGTCTGTAGAAGCCAATTTTACTTAAGATTAAACAGTGTAATAAAAGTCTGTTGGAGCACTTCAGATGTTTAAATATGTTTCAGGTAGTTACCAGAGCCCTGGTTCAACTTGCTTAGGTTTTTGTTTGGTTGTTATTTGTTAATTTAGTGACAATTAGTAAAAATAGATGATTAGTAAAAAATTATAAAAGTATTTTAGATCACTATAGAAATCCAAATACTCCTTTTTCACTTCTTTATAAAGAAGTTTCCTTATTTTTAAAACAAACCAAACAAAACTGCTAAAACTTAAAAAAACTTTGGGAACTCACTTATGAGAGATTGAGACAATTCCTTTCAGTACTCTGACAGCTGAAAATTGCCAAGAATTCTGGCCTACAGATACATCAGAAATTATATTTTGAAATATGTTTCTAGAATTTCAGCTTTCTTCTTTTCCACTCATGCTTTACTGGAAGCTGTATACAAGCTGAATTTCTTTGTAGTGTAACATTCGTCAAGAAAAGTATGTGTAGAGTCCAAAGGTCACCAGTTGTTCTACATTCTCACAACTGTGATCTTACAGTATGTTTAGAAGAGCACTCCTTAATCATACATTATAGGAAATTAATCTCCTTTTGTAAACCATCTAAACTACATTTGGTGACAGGATATATCAAATGTCTATTCTATGCGCAAGTTTCAGAAAATGTGTCAAAAGCGAAAACCAGTGTTACCATCTGTAGGAAAAGAGCATTTTTCTCCCACAAGGAAGTCGGGGTCCGTGGATGCTGAACTTCTAGAATGCTTGTGGCCAGCATTCACCATGACCTAACTCTGCAGTGGGCCAAGTCCTGCATAAAGGCTGTAGGACCCTGACAGAAATGCTGGTTTGTTGTAACGTAGTTTATTTTGGTTGAGTGAGGTTGCAATCTAAAAGTTTAATTTTAGGTTATCCCAATGGAAAAATTATATGTCACAAACCAAAAGGAGAAGTTTTGTTTGACCTTTCGTAATAAAACATTGGAGAGCAAGGGGAGATGTGCAAATGGGTGTATGTTAACTGGAACACACATTTGGAAGCAATTTTCTATTCTAACTTCTGTCTGGTTCCATGTTGCAAATAACAACAACAAAAAAACACAACAAAAACAAACAAACAAACAAAACCAAACAAAACAAAACAGCAACAAGCAACTCCCCCCAGATTCCCCTGTTTTTTAGGGTAGATTTAGACTAGAAGGCCGTCTGGGCACAAATCTCAGGAAGCAGATAGTATTATTGTATTCCAGGTTCTCATTTCTGAACCAAATAACCTCACTTGGTTAATGAATTTGCTTATATTTATAATCTCATAGTTTCGCTGTATTGCTGCTAATGAACTAAAGTGACCAAAATAGCCATAGTTTACGTTTAACTTACAGTATCTGGAAAACAGCACAACTGTAATCAGTAGTTTAGCATATATAGCTGAACAGCTAAACAAAAGAAAACTCAGTTGAAATTTTGCGATAAAGCAAATAATGGGTAAATAAATTCCCTGCCTACGAACACAGTTACCTGACCATTCATTCATCAGTCTAAAAGTCTGCTTTGGGTTTTTTAGCAGTAATTTTCTAGAAAGCCTAATAGTAAGCTCACGTTCTGAGAAAAAAATCAACAGAAACTCTAAATGCCTCATCCTTTTATCCTATATTTAGTAGTAGCTAACTCGTTGATTCAGTATCAAGCTTTGAGTGCAGAGATTGCTCTTAATTAAAAAAAACCACTCTGACCACTTCAAACTATTAGAGCAAAAATAATTGTACCCTTGCTTTAGTTGTATTCAGACTCATTGATAATATTTGAAAATTAGTTAGGGAGAGAGTCAATTGCAGATTATCACTACAATATTGATGCAAAAGTTTGAGGGTAAAATTCTTTTATTGTGATTATGTCATAGCTTTAAAAGTCTGAACACAGGCAGAGCTTCCTGACTGACTGTCAATGAGGTCACAGCCCTGTCAATAATGCTTTTTTAAGTGTAGGCATCTGACTCTCGCTTTCTCTTTTTTGATTTATAAGTTCCATTTCATAATAGCAAAAAGACACTTAAAGGCAAGTCTTCAGCTTCTTGTCTTATTGCACCACCAAAGGCATATAATAATCTTCTGAAAATGCACTACCTGTCATGTCATATTGCTTAAATATAGGCCAGAAAAATCTACCTTACTAGACAGGATGGTGAAGTGCTACATTGGAATGGACTCTGAAGGCAGGGAAAAGTCCGACTATATCTTCAACTTCCATATCAGCAGAATCCAGAATAGCTCCAATTAGGGTTCATAAACTTGGATGCAGGGAAGGAACAATCTCTCTTTTCTAATGTTGATCAAATCACATGAATGGCATTAACCATGGGATAGGCTGATATAACAGTAAAGCAGACACTTTGAGGAAGCACATTCAGGTTAGACTGCTGCACCATTCCATTATTTAAATAAACCCTTCAGACTGCGTTGTCCTCCTCCTCATTATTTCTTTTTTTTGAAACAAAGACAAACTAGATGAACATGTTATTTCTTGGAAATCTTTCTGTTTATAAATTTGTTTTTAATGTTTAACAATTTCCCATGTAACATCCTTGTCTCTAAATTGGAAAGGCATGGACTTGGTGGATGGACCACTCGGTGGATAAGGAATTGGCTGGATGGCCACACTCAAAGGGTTGATGTCAGCAGCTCAATGTCTAAGTGGAAGCCAGTGATGAGTGGCATTCCTCAGGTGTCACCACTGGGACCAGTGCTGTTTATCATTGTTGTCAGAGACAGGGACAGTAGGATGGAGTGCACCCTCAGCAAGTTTCATGGCACCAAGCTGTGTAGCATGGTCGACAAGCTGGAGGGAAGGGATGCCATCCAGAGGGACCTGGACACGCTTAAGAAGTGGTCCTGTGCCAACCTCATGAAGTTCAACCAGGCCAAGTACAAGATTCTGCACCTGGGTCAATACAGTGCCAGGCACAAATACAGGTTGGGCAGAGAATGGATTGACAGCAGCCCTGAGGAGAAGGACTTGGAGGTGTTGGTGGATGGGAAGTTCAACATGACCTGGCAATGTGTGTTGGCAGTCCAGAAAGCCAACCACACCCTGGGCTGCATCAAAAGAAGCATGGCCAGCAGTTGAGGGAGGTGATTCTGCCCCTCTACTCTGCTCTGGTGAGGCCCCACCTGGAGTATTGCTTCCAGCTCTGGAATGCTCATCACAGGAAGGACCTGGACCTGTTGGAATGGGTCCAGTGGAGGGCCACAAAAATGATCAGAGGGTTGGAGCGCCTCTCCTCTGAAGACAGGCTGAGAGAATTGGGGTTGGGAGAAGAGAAAGCTCTGGAAAGACCTTATTGTGGCCTACCGTTACCTTAAAGGGGACTACAGGAAAGATGAGGAGGGACTGTTTATCAGGGAGTATAGTGGTAGGATGAGGGGTAATGGTATTAAATTGAGAGAGGGTAGATTTAGATTAGATATTTAGAAGAAATTCTTTGGTGTGAGTGTGGTGAGACACTGGAAAAGGTTGCCCAGGGAAGTTGTGGATGCCTCTCCCTGGAAGTGTTCAAGACCAGGTGGTATGGGGCTTTGAGCAACCTGGTCTAGTGGGAGGTGTCCCTGCCTATGGCAGGGGGCTTGGAACTTGATGATCTTCAGGATCCCTTCCGACCTAAAACATTCTATGATTTTATGATAACTGGATTGTACCGGTGTTTTAAAGATTAGTATCCAAGAGATGTATTTACTTCATATGATGATGGGGAGAAGAGGGGGAAGGAGGGAATGCAGGATGAGAGTATGTTCAGACAAAGGAATTGACCAGAAGAGTTGCACTTTGCATGTGTTGGCTTCTCACTTTCCATAGTTACCTTACCTGTGACAGAGATGCATGTGAAATGACACTGTTTGGAGTCAGTGGCTAGAGAGAGGGCAGACTGTTATGAAGCAGACTTGCTTTTGAAGTACCTCCAGACTTACATTGTTTGAAAAGGCTCTGGATCAGACTCTTAGGTCAGTGGAACTTACTGTAGTTGATGCCTAGGGCTGCGGAGAGCTTTGATTTGGAATGCATTCTTGTAAATGCTATAAGAGAAAAGAACCATTTGAGCCAGATTTACCTGTACTGAACTATTGCTAAGAACCCTGTTGATTTGTCAATTATTATTTTAGTTGACTACTAATTAAAAATTGCATTTAAATAAATAGCTAAACCAAGGGAGAAGTGAACGTCTTTCATTTTCTTCTCTGAGGCCGTATTGCTTATTTCCAGCAAAGCTGGTAACATTCCAATGTTCTTTTGATAAGCATATTAAACAAGACCAAAGACCATGGGAACAAAAAGAAAACGGCATTGTGGGTTATGCAAGTAAGCATTTTTGTTTTGATTTCTGTGCAAGATGAGTGGTATTCCAGGATGATACAGACCAGAACTCATTGTTAATGCTTTTTTACTAGGAAGTTCTCAGAAGACATGGGGTCTCTGGAAACTAAGCTTTCAGACAAGGTCAAGGGTAACAAAATGCTTCTGGACACTATTCTTCAGGCTAGCAGTCTAGTCTATATTTTTCTCATGCACTGGGTGGAAATATTAAAAATAACTGAAATTTACTGCAATATGAAAAGCATGCTGTCAACTTTGTTAAAAGAACTTGCAGGTATTTTCTCTGCCCTTTAGTCTGTGTGTTACTTTTTGCTGATTTATGGTAATTTTTCTATTTAAAAAGAGTCTTCTCTCATTGGTACTTTTTGAAAGCTCTACCAAGAGATGAGAAATGGCAAGCACACTTGTGCTCTGCTACACAGAAACTATCTAGTGAAATTAATTTAATCCGAACAGCTGTCAAGTATACAAAGTAAACAAAACCACATACACTGTGGTTTCCCAGTAAAACCTTTAACGTATATTTATAAAAATGCTGTTTAGGACAACAGATAAAACAATCTATTATATTTCTATGTACGAACTGTTCTAAGTTGATCATATTCCTTTAATTAAGGCATTTATGAACTCATCCACTTTCATCATAACAAATCTTTTGTCCTTTTGTTAGTCAGAATCTTTGAAAGATAGCAAAGCCTAAGAAAAATGGAAGTTATTAAGACTAATGTATTCATATTTAACAAATAGGTCTTTTCACATAAGCAATAAATCACCCATAATATATAACATGTTATTTCCGGCAAATAGTCCTAAGAAGTAGATCGTTTCTTTTTATGCCTCCTTTAATATGACTACATTCAGCTGCAACTTGGAAATCCTACTCTGTTCCCTTATCAGTGAGTTGGTTGTTTTCATTAAAGACGAAAGTCCTCTGTTTTCTTAGATACAAAGAAGCATATCTACAACAAAGTTACAGTGTTGGCTTCCTGATTATAGAACAATTGGTTTGCAGTGTAAAATGTATAGGATTCACTACTACAAATTAAATGTGAAAACAAAAGCAACCCCTCCCTCTGAAATATATAATAGTTGGCCCTCTTTGTACTTGTTTTTTTTTTACCCAGCAGATGCCAATAAATTGTTTTCTCCTGACAGATATTTTTGTGTTTAACTGTCCTTTTTTGAAGTTGTTGCCAGTTACTTTTAATTAAAAGCAAAATTTCTGTAGCAACGATGCTCTCTTGCAGTGACTTCCATTTTTTTCAAGTAAAACTGCAGCCAGTTGTCACAGAATTTGTGATTTCTGGTGGTTCAGAAATGCTTATTCCACTTATTATCTCTCTGAGGAAAAAAAGAAACAACCAAGGAAAGAGGATGCATACTTAGATTTGAACCTTTGGCTGCAAATGTGCCTGAATCATTCCTGTATGACAATTTCATACAGAAACTGTAGAGAAGAATTAAACAGATTTTTATCAATCTCTAACATAATAGTTTTTTAAGTCTTCCACAATCATCTTCATCAGAGGTATATAACTACTTTACTTTCAGATAACTACCTTGAGGATTCATTGCATATTAAAACAAGTATTCCAAAAGCATGATACTTTCAAGTTTTCATGCCAGAATACACTTTTTTATGTGGTACCCTCTGGAGACAGCCCCCCTTAAATTACCATTACAGATTATCTTCCATGATAATTCAAATCCTAATTAGACTAAGGTATACAGTTGTACCTGTGTTTTGTCTGGGCTGGGACACTGTTCCTGGGAATGAGCTTGAAAACGGTATCACAAAGGTTCTTACTTAAATCACTAGTGTGCAGTATAATCCTATTCTTATTCTACATATAACCCTTCTGAACTCCCCACCTTCTGACAAAAACTCGAAGAGGCACATTCTGTTTAAACACTTAGGTCTGAGAGGGTCCTCTCTCTTAGCTAGTCCTCACAAAGATTGTTGCTTGTATGGAAGAACAACTTCTTCAAAAGAGTTGGTCAAATATGAGTTCTTGGAGTTGGAGACATGGTGACTATAACATTTAAGAGTGCTTAGCAGTGTTTTTTTACATCTGCTGTCAGAAACTCATAGTGCTGGTTGAATATTTGTGTCCTCCTGCTTCTAGTGGACTCGCTAAGAAAATTCCTAATGTTCTTTATGCTGTTCATCCCATGCCATCCCTTCTTGTGGTCTTCCCTCATGTTGTCCTGGGCTGAAGTTATTCAGGGAAGGCTCCAGGAAGACCTTACAGTGGCCTTCCAGTACCTGAAGGGGGTCTCAAGAAAGCTGGGGAGGGACTGTTTGCAAGGGTGTGTAGTGATAGGAGGAGGGGAAATGGTTTAAAACTAGAGCAGGTTGGCTTTACGTTAGACATTAGGAAGAAATTCTTTACAATGAGGGTGGTGAGACACTGGAACAGGTTGCCCAGAGAGGTGATGGAGTCCACATCCCTAGAGACATTTAAGGTCAGACTTGATGAGACTGAGCAATCTGATCTAGTTGAAGATGTCTCTGCTTACTGCAGGGGAGTGAGACTAGATGACCTTTAAATGTCCCTTCCAACCCAACACATCCTATGATTCTATGATTCTATTCTTTCCCTCCTCCTTTGAGAGGGCAGCAGGAGGTAGAAAAGCCTTGTAGCTTCTGTGGAAAGCATGTAGGGCAATGCTTGCTTGCTAAAGTAGATGGCATGCTTTGTTTGGGCACGCGACAATGCTTGCTCTCAGACTTGTGCTTCCTGAGGTATAGTCTGCCATTATCATCACATTTACTCAGGGTGACATGGTATGAAATGGGAGAGGCCATGTTGTGTGTGTCAATCTATGAACTAAAGGTCCCTTGGCATTTGAGGATACGACTGTGAAACTTGGATTTGGGTCTGATACTGGATTTGTTTCCCATTTTCTGTCTCATGTAGAAAGTCAGAGTGCATAACTTCTCAACCTTAATAAAAAGAAACCACCAAACAAACAAAAAAAACCAAACCAAATTAAAAAAATCACCATCACCAAAAAAAAAAAAAAATTATAAAAAGAAAGAGGGAGAGGATTGTTTTTTCAGGTTCTATGAAATATTCACAGTACAGCTCTATGAGTTGTCAACACAATGAGGCTGGTAGCAAACTTTGCCAAGAGCCAGGAAAAAAGCCCAAAGGTTTTAAGCTAGCATTTCTTGAGAATTCCCTGTGTTATCAAACCCTATAAATCGTAATATGCTTTTCAGAGAGAAGGCTATACTGCATCTCTCTAGATTTAATTGTGTGTATCCTTCTGCTGAAGGACCTATGAAATCTGGTTCTGAATATTTCTTGTATCTGTGTCTTCTCTTGTTCGCAAAGATGGCTGCTCTTTTTCAAAACACCAGCCATCATTTTTGCTCAAGAAAGCTACTTGAATATGAATCTCAGTGATTCAGAAATGGTATAGTTGTGGGCACTGCCTCAAGCAGTTTCCCGTGCTAAAAAATTCAGGAAGTCATGCAGTAAAAGTTAACACAGCATATGATTTTTGGTTAGCAGCAATACACCCCTAACTTTTCTTCCTTTAAACTTCCATCAGTTTAAAAAAAAAAAGAAAAAAAAAGATATTTGCATGTAATCATGAAAATGTTTGTTTTAAATTGCCACTTAGAAGTGAATGTGAGCCAGCAGTGTGCCCAGGTGGCCAAGAAGGCCAATGGCATCCTGGCTTGTATAAGAAATAGCATGACCAGCAGAAGGGGGCGATGATTGTCCCCCTGTACTCAACACTGGTGAGGACACACCTTGAGTGATCTCGAGGTGCTGGAGCGAGTGCAGAGGAGGGCAACGAAGCTGGTGAAAGGCCTGGAGAATAAATCTCATGAAGAGCGATTGAGGGAGCTGGGACTGTTTAGTTTGAGGAAGCGGAGGCTGAGGGGACACCACATTACTCTCTACAACTGCTTGCAAGGACATTGTAGAGAGGTTGGTGCTGGTCTCTTCTCACAGGTAATTAGCGATAGAACAAGAGAGAATGGCTGCAAGCTGCTGCAGGGTAGGGTTAGGCTGAACATTAGGAAAAAAAATTTCCCAGAAAATTGTCCAGGGAGGTGGTTGAGTCGCCATCCCTGAATGTGTTTAAGAATTGATTAGATGTGATGTTGGGGTATATGGGAGTAGGGGACAACTTCATAAAGTTGGGCTGATGGTTGGACTCAATGATCCCAGCGGTCTTTTCCAACCTGAATGATCTTTTCCAACCTGAATGATTCCATGATTCTGTTATTCTATTATCTCTGCATTCTAGCTTTGGTCCTTTGGTTTCTACCTTTGAAAAGGAAACACCCTTTTCAAATTCCACTCTTTCTCTGAATTTTAAAATGTTTCATCTATTTTTAGTAATAAGACACAATTAAATACCCATGAGCAATTCTTGTGTTTTAGGCTATAATTCATTGTTTTCATTGCAGATACATTGCAAAAAGTTTTGGGGTTGTTCCTATATGTTTTCACATCACATTCTAGTTTGAGGACATCATATGTATATAGGTTCCAAGACCTGATCTAGGACAGAGCACCTGCAGTAACATCGTTGCTATTTTCACGTCATGTTCATTCATGGAGAAATACAGACTAAACGATTCCCTGGATTAAGGTTTGGGGTTTTTTTTCCTTTTTTTTCTTGTGAAAAATAGGAATGAGAATGCTAATCATAAAGCGAGTAACAGATTAAATTGCTTCATGATGATTCACTGTTTTTAACACAATGGACGCTATACTTGTGTATATTGGGATGTAATATGGTATTATTAGATTAAGCAATCGAGTAGAGACAGCTCCAAGTACATGCACGACAAAATGTAGAAGTGGAGCTGACGATGTGTTCTGAATCTGTCCCGTTTCTTTATATTACAAATGTTATGGGAATGTTTTAATACAAGAAATTATTTTGAAGATGTGGAGTAACTTGTGGAAACATAACTTATAGTGGCATTTTGTAATTAAGAACTATTAGGCCTATTCCTTTTGGCTGAATTTCAGGACAGTAAAATCTATCTGATGTGCCTATGTTTCCTGTGATTATTCCTTTTTGAAAGTAAAATTATTTGACTACTAAGATTATTTGCTTTTTCCAGGAATACTTGTGCTGTCCTCTGCTATAAAATAGCTACTGATGTCCACCCTTGAGGTGACTACAGTTTGGAGACTGTGAAGACTTTCTGGCTTACAGAGTCTATAAATAGCCTTTGTTATACTGCCTCCTTGGAAGGTGCCATATAATTTCAAAATTTCATTTCCCTTCAATTAGCACCTGATTACATTTGATGAGCTATAACATTGTTTCCCTTGTGTGGATTACGAGTCAACACAGTCAATGAGCTGTTAAATCTTCCCGTGCACAGAAACAATAGGAAGTGATTAAAGTGAGACTAATCTGGTCATTACAAAGGAATCCTCCTTATCCTAAGAAAGTAAGAAAAACGAATAGCTTGGTATTACCTCTGGCCGTGCCCAGGCTAGATAGACAATACAGGTAAATAACACCATCTAACAGCAGTCACTTTCCTGAAAAGAAATATTGAATGCTGACAAGAAATCTAATGCAGGAGTTCAGTATTGATAACAGGTCGTTTTAGTCTCCTTTTTAATCAGTAGCATTCATTCCATCTCTAAATATGAATATTTGATGTATGTATGTATTGCTGTACAAATACTGAAATGAGAAAGTGGCATTTAAAAGGTCTGAAGTCATGTCTGAAAGGGCTTTTGCCTTGGTAGTATAAACTTACTCTTGCAATTAAATGGCAAGAATTCCTTCACCATGAAAACACCTCAGAAACATATTGTGTAGACAAATAGGCTCTGCTGTGAGCAGATCAGTGTTATCACCTAACTAAGCCTTTTTCTGTCTTGGGAAGGAGGATTTCCTTGTAGTTTAGGCACAGGCCAGAGTTTGAGGAAATTTAGGTTCAGATTTCCTGTCTCAGAGCATGATACTACTAGGTGATGATCCATTATTTACTTAGCCACTTAGCTTGATTGCAAGGACAGTAACACTTTTTCACTGGCTGCCACCATGGGGAAGTCTGGTCTCAGAGCCCATACGTGCAGAAATACAGGTACCAAGAAAGAAAGACTAATGCAATATTTTTACCCCTTTGTCCTTTGGAGAGATAAAAGGCAGGCCAGCTGTATTTTTAGATGGAAAAATAAATGATTGTTCTTAAGTGCCCTGTGGTTATGAAGTTGTTATGGTTATATATTTTTTTATTATAAATTTCTTACATTTCAATTTACCTAGTTTTCCAATTGATAAACCAAATATGAGAGATGGAAAGGACATGGTTTCACAGTTCAAGTCCTCTCAAGTCATAGTCCCAGTTTAGAGAAAGCAAAGGGCTACGGTTTGCTTTGAAATTATGAAATGTGTGGTGTAAAACGTAGTATGGTGAGGAATCAGTCACAGTGAGGTGGGCAATATGACATCATTTCCTTCCTGTCTGGCCCTTTGAAAACTGTCTATGCAGCACTGTATATTCAGCAGCAGATGGCTGGAGGGGGATGGATGCGGCTAAAGGGCAACTCTTGTATTCTGCAACAATCCCTTTTATCACCCAGTAAAACTTCATACGATGAACTCTCAACATTTTCAGTTCCACTTGAAGCCACCATACTTTATAGGGAAATTGTCCTCTTGCCATAATTTTTCTGCTCTTAATGACGTACATTTTTGGAAAGATGATCAACTATTAAAGAAGAGCAGCACTGTTCATCCCAGCACTGCTCAGCTGGGATGATTCCACTTCAGGAAACATACTTTCAGTGCTCATCTTAAGATAGCTAGACAGATAGTAGTGATGGGAGAACAAAAGATGGAGAAAAATTATTTCAAACAGCCATGAAATCCACGGTATAAAATTCTGTGTTTCTCCTGGGCCAGCAAAATGCCCATCTGTTTTCATCAAAAATATAAGTTCAGATACAGTTGGAGAGTTGTGTTCTTTCTTAGTGTCCATTTCCACTTAGCATTGCCCTAATAGAGTCTTAACCCCATAACAATGTATCCTTAAAGGTTAACTATACTGATTAGGAGGGACTGAAAATATGCTTAAAATTAAGCACATGCTTAATAACCTGTGACCTGGGATTTTGCTGAAGTATTTTGTATGGCTTTTGTTTCTAAGTTTAAATTCCAAAGCTCTGGTTTTGAGGTTTTTTACATTAAAGTTTGGCATAAGACAGTTCCTCCATCTCCTGTTGTGTTTCCAAGAACTCAGATCTGGAAAAAATCCTATGTAATGGTCACTTGCTGTTGGTGTATTTCTTAGATATTAT
>VZTM01015163.1:3872-87257 GCA_013400555.1 Jacana jacana | reverse complement strand
ATATCTCTCTTGTGTTGAGGTGTACTTTCCTCTGTGATGCCCCCAAAAGATGTTCTAGATTTCTTCTGGCCAGGGCTTCACGGGCATCCCCAGGGATTTGAAGCAGGTACCAGGAGAGACGACCTGAAAAGCCTTGTCTGCACCCACAGCTGGGGCACACCTTTTGTTGCCAAGCCTTGCAGAGACCCCTCTCCTGGTCTCAACACTGTGCAGTGTGTGCCTTCCTCATCTGCTCCTGAAATGAGGGCTGTAGACTCAGAGGTGAGAGACGAGAGCAAAGGAAGATGAGGCAGAGCCATTTTAAAATGCTGTTTATTAGACTTGGCACCCAAAGAGAGTGACAGCAAGCAAAGTCAACTAACCCCAAAGACAGTTCTCATGCGCTACCATGGAGGGGTCTACCTAAACAAATAGAAGTGCATTTAAGTTTGGGGTTCAGCTATGGGGCAAGCAACATGGCATGGCATAGCCCTAAATTAGTCTCATACATGGCCTTTCCCTTCCACTCCTGGAGTACGGGGTGGAATCGTTCAAAGGAACCTATAAGTCCTGCTCTTTTCCCTCCTATCTCCATTTCCAATGTGATTGGGTAAGAGAAGGAAGAAATCTTAGAGGACGTATTGTCGTGTTGCAGGTTTCATGTTCATATGTGTCACCTGCTGAATCTTCAAAGGCCCTCAGAAATGCCTAACTGAGGATGAGCTTGGCTTTTCAGAAGAAAGGGTCTGGTGATAGCTGCAGGGGGCACCCCGCTCTGCTTCATCCTCTGCTTTTGCACCTGAAGGAGAAAGCGTTTGCCCAGAGATCATGTCCCATGGTCAGGAGACACCCCTCACAATCTCAGCACATCAGTGACAGATTCCAATCATGTATCTCATGAAGGGTGATCTTGTCAGTTGGAGCTGGTCACGCCAGCCCTTTCCCCTCCTCCTGATGTTCTCCGGTGTTATTCTACCATGCGAGGGGCTTCTGACTTTCCCTGTGTGCATGTGGTGCTGGATGACGAGACCCTCCTCACGGGGAATTCACCAGGGTGAGGACATGCAACAGCACAAGGGCTGCACCAGCGGCATCTGATGAAGCTCCCCAGGCATGTGGCCTGAGAGGTTGAACCTGTGGGTTACACGGGGCTGCAAACGGGATTGTATCTGCCAGATTCCTGTCTCACTGAATCTCACCCATCAGCACCACGAGACAGCTCACCTCTCTCTGGATTTCTTTTGCTTTGACATTTCTCTCTTCCTTTTTTTTCCTGTCTCTCTCCTTTTCATCCTCATTTGCTTTCTCTCTCTCTCTCTCTCTCATTCTCTCTTTCATCTTATTTTTCCTCTCCTTTCTTGTTCTTTTGCATTCTCCAAACTGGAATTTTCCCCTCTGCTTCATTCCCTGCATCACTCCTCCCCCCGTCACCCACCACCACCCCTTGGCTTGACCATTTTTGCAAATCCCTTTTGAAAGCCCCACCTTGCTTGGCCAGCAGAGGTGGCCAGAGCTCCCCAAGGTCCAATGTGTCAGACCTCCCCCAGGCAAGAGATCCCCCCAAAACACCACAGGACTCAGCAGCTGAGCAAAGGGGCCAGAGTTTATTTGCTGGGGCCAGAGCAATGATGGTCACAGCAAGGGCAATAGTCGTGGGCACAGGGACTGAGCCCGGCGGAGCAGTGCAGGACTGGCTCTGTGCTACCTGCCCCCACACTTCCATCTCCTGCTGGTGTCCAGGCCCCCAGGTTTCTTCACCAGTGGTGCCTTATACAGCGGTCTCCACCCCAGTGTCCCCAGGCCCGTGGCTCCTCTCTTCAGTTGTCACTTTTTCTTCAAAGACTCGTCTGAGGGCGACTTTCATGGAGCCCTGGATCCGGCGTTCCCGGCAGCTCCCCACCAGGAAGTAAATGACTGGGTTGATGCTGCTGTTCACCGATGCCAGCAGGTATCCAGTATAAAGTATAAATGGGTGCATGCCAACATTCTGGAGTAATATCACCGCAGTGAGAGGAAGGCCAAAGATGAACATGAAGATGACACTGAGGAGGATAGCAACATAGAGCTTCCCTGGGTGTCGTCTGTGTGAGCCACATCGGAGTCTGATGAACAGGGAAAGGTTGGAAAGGAGTGGGAATAAACAGAAAATGAGAAAATTCACTGTGCTGAAACCATTTACTACCTTTTCACAATCTTTATAAAAACCTGAAAAACAACTAATGCAAGCTGAAGAAACAGAAAGTGCGGCGAGAGCCCAGAGCACCCCACACATGATGCCTGACAAGTGCTTTGGGCGGTGACACCGGTACCAGATGGGGAACAGAACAGAGAGGCACCTCTCGATGCTCATGGCTGTCAGGAGATACATGCTGGACAAGTACCAGAACAGAAACACGATCATCAGGATATACTTGCTTATCGAATATCCTGTAAAGGAAAAACAATATACTAATGTAAGAATGTGCAATGTAAGTATAAGAAGAATGAACAAGAGCAGAGAGAAGTCAGCGATGGCCAGGTTCAGGACGTAGACAGTGAAGGGGTTCTTCTTCATGTGGAAGCCCAGGAACCACATGACCACCATATTCCCCACAAGTCCACACAGGCAAATAAAAATAAAAACACCTGCAATTATCAATATCCCATAGTTCTTTTCTATGCACCAATATTTCCTGTCTTCCTGAGAGTCTTCATGCCCAGCATCCGTGTAGTTCAGAAAGAGGTTTGTTGTGTTGGTCTTCACCATGGTGAATGGCCCCGCTCTGTGTGTCTGCCTTCTCCCTCCCCTACTGCCTCCTAGGAGAGACCAGGAATCAGAAAGAAATGAGGGGCAGCGGTGTTTCCAGCACTCACCAGCTTTCCAAAGAGCTATACGCCAGCCCCAGGCCAGGCCAGGAAGGACCTCATCCCCTGCCATTCCCAGGACAGGCTCCCTAGGACAGCTCTATCCCTAGGCAAGAGGCATCTTCCACACCCTCATCTCCCACATGGCTCTCCCCAGCCTCCTACCTGCTGGATACAGTGATGGTTCAGGAGCTCCAGCACACAGTGGCCCCAGGCTTCAAGGAGAAAGAGGGTGGTGATGTCTCTGGGGCCACCCGCTCTGCTTTGTCCTCCACCGTCACATCTGAGAAGCAGACCTTTGCCCAGAGATCACGCCCCGTGGTCAGGAGACTCCCCTCACAATCTCATCACATCGGTGACAGCTTCCCCTCACATGTCCCATGGATGGTGATCTTGTCAGCAGGAGCTGGTCACGCCAGCCCTTTTCATCCCCATTCTGTCCTCCAGTGTTGTGCCACCATGCGAGGAGCCTTTGATGTTTGCTGTGTTCATGATCATAGAATCACAGAATCATTTAGGTTGGAAGAGACCCCTGGGATCATGGAGTCCAACCATCAGCCCCACTCTACAAGTTCTCCCCTACACCAGATCCCTCAACACCACATCTAATCTACTCTTAAAATGACGATGATGGTCCAGTGCTTTCCCCTGCTCTCCCAGCAATTTGCCCCCATACAAAGGCTCCTCCAAGACAGTTTGCAGAAGCTGGAATGAGCTTTATGTAACTGAGCTGTAGCTCCAAATCTATAGGTGACACCACCACCGAGCCAAGGGCAAGCTTGGAGCTAAAGAAAAGAGAGGAGCACAGTGCCAGTGAGGGATGCCGCTGGGAAGTGTTTTCCACTTTGGAGGCAAGGAAAGAAATACACATGCTGTCATGGCAGGACAACCATGAGCTGCTTTTTAGAGGCCCAAAAGTGTGGGAAAGGGGGATAAAGGGCCTTTGTCTCATGAAGCATGACAGAACAGCGCATCACACTGAGGTGGCTATGGGAGGCAATCTGATTCTCGCTTCCAGGGCCCCAAAGGCAACCAAAGGCCTTATTTGCCCTCATCCCACACATTCATCCTCTGCCCATGGGACCAGGGCCTCCTGTTAGGGCCAGGCCTGAGCAACCAGGCTTTGGCTGAGCTATTGCAGGAGACCTGTCTCTGTCCCCCTCTCATGGGTGGAACTCGAGCCTAAGCTCTCGCCTTGTTTCAAGTCTATGTCTGACCCCAACTCCTGCAGTTCCAGGCTGGACCCCCTGAAAAGACTGTGGACCTTGTTCACTACTGTACATGCACTACATGAAATCCAAGGGCATCCTTAGGGGACATTCATCTTGCAGAGGACAAGCAGAGGCCGCAATTCCCAAGAAGAGGTATTAAAACGGTGGAAAACCCCTGAAAGAAGGAGAGAAACTAAGCTGTGAAACTGCCAGTCCCTGTGATGGCAGAGGGTGAGGTGGTGTGAGAGGAACCACTTGTAGATAAAAGCACATTTGCAGCACAACGTGTCCCACAGAGTGTGATCTGAGGGGAGACCCGTGCGTGTCAGGGATGTGATCAGAGGCCGCGGGCAGAGCCCTCGTGCTCTTCTCTCTCTGAATAGCTCAGATGCTGGTGGCATTGTCCCTGGCAGGCTGTGTGGACTGTCTTGTTGTGAGTTCAGGGTTGGAAAAACCTTCAACTGATCCCCATCTCCTTGCAGATCCTATCACTGACTTCTTTTGGACCACAGGAGATACACTGCATGTATCTGGCAGATGCCACCCCTGAGAATGCTTGTCTTTTAGTGTGGAAGATTGAGGGTGTCTGCCATGGTGGTTTACACACAGGCAGCGCCTTCTGAGCATCCCAGGTTGGATGTGAAGTGTTCACAGAAATATGATACAGCTTCATGATAGGTATAGAATCATAGAATCATTTTGGTTGGAAGAGACCCTTGGGATCACGGAGTCCAACCATCTGCCCTACTCAACAAAGTTCTCTCCTACACCAGATCCCTCAACACCACATCTAATCTACTCTTAAAATAAGTCAGGTATAGTGACTCCACCACCTCCCTGGTCAGCCCATTCCAGGGTCTGGTCACTTTTTCTGGGAAGAATTCTTGCCTCATGGCCAGCCTAACCCTACCCTCCTGCAGCTTCCAGCCATTCCCTCTCCTTCCATCGCTCATTGCCCGTGAGAAGAGACCAGCACCAACCTCTCTGCAATGCCCTTTCAAGCAGTTGTAGAGAGCGATGAGGTCTCCCCTCAGACTCTCCTTCCTCAAATTCAACACTCCCAGCTCCCTTAGTTGTTCCTCGTAAGATTTATTCTCCAGGCCCTTCCCCAGCTCCGTGTCCCTCCTCTGCACTCGCTCCAGCCCCTCCAGATCTCTTTTGGGCTGAGGTGCCCAGAACTGGACACCAGACTCAAGGGGTGGCCTCACCAGCGCTGAGCACAGGGGGACAATCACCTCCTTATGTTTAAGGACAAACTTCCAGGATGGAAGATTTTTCCAAGTTTCTGTTTGTATATTTTTATCAGTTGACGGCTTCTTCTAAGCAAAGTAATATTTTAAAGTACAATTGCTTTCCCTTTAAATAAAAAAGGCTTTTCATATTTTTAATAATAACA
The DNA here is from genome assembly GCA_013400555.1 of Jacana jacana. Classification (NCBI taxonomy): domain Eukaryota; kingdom Metazoa; phylum Chordata; class Aves; order Charadriiformes; family Jacanidae; genus Jacana; species Jacana jacana. Next base: position 81,827 of record VZTM01015163.1, on the reverse strand, counting down.
GAAATGTTTGGTTCTCCCACTAATAAAGTCGTGACAGATATTAAAAGGTAAACATTTTTAACGTGTTTTCTGATAAATGGCTGCTCTCTTCCTCTCAGCGGGAGAAGCTAGAAGGGAAAAAAACCTTACAAAACCAATCAGTGACATGGACCTAAATCTAAATATGTACATTGCAGAACAGAAGCATTAAAAATTAAAGAATAGTAGAAATGGACCTCAAATTTCAGCTTTCAGAAACCGTAAGCAGGAAATAAAAAGCAACCACAGACATTAGGGGTGAAGCACTCTTTTTTTAAGTGGTGCATTTCAAAATTAATAAAAAGACATATGAAAAAAAAAAACCACAACAGAGTAGAAAAATGATATTCCCATCAGGGAAATATTTGCAGCTGAAGGCACGAAGAAGAAATCTGTAAGATTTCTCAAAAAAAATTACTTCTGTTGACCTCTTCTGTCAATTTAGCTGAAAAGGGCACATGTTAGGTAGTCCAATAGTGCAACACTTCAAATAATCACATCTTCCATCTCAAGGTATTGGGTCTAGAGAGTAAATTGTTGCAAATTGTGGTATTTATTCACCACCTTCTACTTCCTCCTTTTTCCCTGTCCTTGAATGTATTTCTGTTGGTGGAGAAGACGTTAGGAACCGTGGTTTTATCATCTGTCCTTAAAGGAAGCAATAAGAACTCGGTGTGTGCTGTAGTTAAGGTGCAGATAATGTCCTGCACTGGAGGAAAATAAATTAATATGCAACTCCAGCCCGGTATTTCTTTGAAATACCAGAAAAGGGAGCATGTGACTCAGTGAATAAATCATAGAATGGTTAGAGTTGGAAGGCACCTTCAAGATCATTGAGTTCCAACCCCCTGCCCTGGGCAGGGACACCTGCCACTAGACCAGATCGCTCAAAGCCACATCCAGCCAGGTCTTGAACCCCTCTAGTGATGGGGCAGCCACAGCTTCTCTGTGTTCCAGTGTTCCAGTATCTCATCACCCTCACAGCAAAGGATTTCCTTCTAGTATCTAACCCAAATCTCCCCTCTTTCAATTTAAAACCATTACTCTTCGTCCTGTCACTACATTCTCTGCTGAAGGGTCCACCCCCATCTCTCCTGTAAGGCAGGGGCTGGAGCCCTTTCCTACTACATCACAACTCTATGGTACAGAGACCTCCCAGATTAATAGAAGAAAGGTACTTCCAAGGCATGAATGGTTTCACTGGTTGAAGTGCTCACATTAGGAAGGAAACAACCATGCACCCTGTGAGCCACAAAAGGTTGCACATGCTGCTGAGATACAGTTTTTTACAGTGCAGTGAGATAGGCTCTCCTTCCAGGAGTTTCATGGCTCATTTCAACGAGAGGATGGGGTTCCACTTCGTTTTCAGCCCTCTGAGTAAAAAGTGGCTGAGAATTCATGAATTTGATCCGGCTGTGCTCTGAAATGCAGAGATTTATTGAGTGAGCTGCAGATTCTGAGTGGGATTCCTTTGATCAAATGCAGACACCAAGACCTTTCACCTTATCCAGTTGAAATTATGGCCACTGAAAAGAAATAGGCACTCTTAATGTGGTCCTAATACAAGTCAGATAAATTATGTGTCCAGGTGCTTATGTGTTTTCACCGACCACAGATGGAATTCAAGATCACTAGCTAAAAAGGTAGACGTCTGTAATGAGGTCAGATAAACCTTCCCCAGGTTTATCTCACCCAAGGTTAGGTGAGATAAACCTTCTGTCCCTCAAGAGTTCTGCAGTTCTGTAAACTATCACCCATCAGCTCCAGAACCAGTGCTACTGTGTTAGGCACAGCTGGGTACTAGGAGGACATGGTCATTGTGTCACGGGTTTCCCGTTCGTCTTTGTCATCTGCTGATTCTTCAAAGGCCCTCTGGAATGCCAGCTTGAGGGTGAACTTGATTTTCCGATCCCTGTAGCTCCCCACAAGGAAGTAAATGACTGGGTTGAGGCTGCTGTTCACGCAGGACAGCACAAAGCCGATCTCTGGGGAGTAGAGGAATTTGTAGTCCAAGAAGTCAAAGAGGATCAGGACGCTCAGGGGCACAGCGAAAATGAGGAAGAAGAGGACAGTGAGCATGATGACGGTGAAGAGCCTGCCTGTTCGGAGGTTTTGGGAGCTGCACTTCACTCTGAGGAAGAGAGTCAGGCTGAAGAACAGCATGAGGGGCGTGCAGAAGAGGAAGTCCAAGGCTCCGATGGTGATGAGCACGACCTTGCAGCTCCTGGAGGATGGGCGAAGGGTACACAAAGCGTACCCGAGCGCGTTTAGTAGGAAGGAGAGACTCCAGAGCAGGCCAGAGATGAGGCCAGACAGGAGCTTTGGGCGGTGGCTTCGGCACCAGATGGGACTAAGCACAGACAGGCACCTCTCAATGCTGATGGCAGTGAGGAGGTACAAGCCGGTCCCATACATGAAAAGGTCCAGGAAGAGGAATATCCCAAACTGCACCCCCACGTTGAACTGCATCAGGTACTGAATTGTCTCTATGGCGATGCAGAGGAGATACCCAAAGTCAGCAGCGGCCAGGTTCAAGATGTAGACAGTGAAGTGGTTCCTCCGGATGCGGAAGCCAAGGTACCAAAGGACCATGCCGTTTCCCACCATCCCACAGGCAGCACTGATGAGGCAGAAGCTCTCCATGAACTTGAGGACAGCATAGGATGCCTCTGGCTTCGCCGCAGTCCCGCTGTGGTTCATCCCTTGAGCCTGGGTGGCCGCAGTTGGAAGGAAGATCCATGTAGCTGAAGAATTCATCATGAGGGATTTCAGAGAGACCTGTAAGCAGAGAGGAGAGAGGTAGTAACTCCAGTGTCACTTTCCCTCACGGTGATCTGGTGGTGGTTTTGGATTCCTTCCAGTTCTTTGTCACCAGAGCTTGATTTAGGGAGGGATTGCCGCGTTTGGACTCTGAGAACAGAGTGTTGTCCAAAGTCCAAGTATATAAGGCCAAATTCTATGGGATGTGTAGAAGAAGTTAGATTGCAGTGTATTTCTCCCTTTTTAAAATTTATTTCTAGAGGGTCCTTTTTGCAGTCAGTATTGACAAACAAATATCTTAGTGAGCAATTATAGCTTAGATTAATCATGTCTGAAAAGTAGAATCATAGAATCATATAGGTTGGAAGAGACCCTTGGGATCATCAAGTCCGACCATCTGCCCTACTCTACAAGTTCTCCCCTACACCAGATCCCTCAACACCACATCCAATCTACTCTGAAACACAGTCAGGGATGGGGACTCCACCCCCTCCCTGGGCAGCCCAGTCCAGGCTCTGACCACTCTTGCTGTGAAAAACTTTTTCCTCATGTCCAGCCTAACCCTACCCTGCTGCAGCTTCCAGCCATTCCCTCTCCTTCCATCGCTCATTGCCCGTGAGAAGAGACCAGCACCAACCTCTCTGCAATGCCCTTTCAAGCAGTTGTAGAGAGGGATGAGGTCTCCCCTCAGCCTCCTCTTCCTCAAACTAAACAATCCCAAGTACCTCCTGCCTGAATGAGCAGAGAAGCCATCGTTAACAACTCGGGGATAATTATCTTGAGCTAGAACTAGGTGAGACAAATCTTGCCAAAAGTGTATGAAACTTGTAGGCAATCAGCACAGAAGCTTAATTGGCACAAAAGCTGATTGGGCTTTGTCCCATGCACGTGCCCAGGAAATGTGGTGGAGCGTACTCAAAACAACCAGTAGGGTTTTTTTACGTTGATGAATGATCTTCGTTTTGATAAAATGCTGTTTCATGTGGTGCAGAGCCCTGTGTACAGACAATAAACAATTCAGTCTGACAGAGCCAGCCCATAAGAACGTCCTTCTCGGACAGAAACTGTGAGAACTGGGCCGGGGGGGACACACGACAAAATACCTGACCCTCCCAGGACAGTGGAATTGAGGCTCAAATAATTCTTTCACCCTGTTCCTGGCAGCAGCTCACCCTGCTTCTTCCACCACGATGCTGGGATCTGAATGAGAATCTTAACAACAACAACAACAAGTTGAAAAGTAGATCTCAAACGTTTTATTTTTGGTGTTTGACGAGGTCGAACAGCGCGATTCTCTTTCTCTCTCCTCACCAGCTATTAATTCTGACGTGGGAAGGTAGAGGAGTGTCTCAAGAGACAGGAAGAGATAGTTACAGAGAAGAGAGGAACAAGTCTAAGCGGGGAGAGCTGGGAAGATGTGAATCACTGACCAGTCTAACCAGTGTGAGGAGTCTGTTCTCTCTTTGTGAAACGCGGATGGAGACAGACTTCCACCAGCAAGCAAAAGGTTGGGGTCACAGGTGAAGGAACGCCACGATGAATGTGACAGATGGAATCGTTATACAGCTGGACTAGATGATCCTGCAGGTCCTTTCCAACCTCCTGTTTCTGTGACTCTGCGACTCTTGTTTTGTCTCAGCACCCCAGACACACTGCCTGGATAGAGGCAAGATAAATGCCCGATGCAGGTCATATACTTGGCCAGATGATGGCCTGGAGCAACATAGACAATCTTGCTGCATTAGTCTGTGGAAGGCACCTTCACCAGCACGTTGCTTGGTTGGGAATCCAGCTGGGACCATTAGATCTGGTTTTCACCTTTACAAATGCAAACATCTCATTTAACAGCACCTTTAGAGCTGCCATTTAGAGCTGATGGAGGGTTACACTCACCACCAACAGGGCTGTATTTTATTCTAGCTGGCGTTGGTAGGGGTGCAGGCACCTGCCTGTCTTTGCCAACTGCAGCTACGTTGCAGAGTGCCAGCTTCAGCAAGAGGATTAGTGCGTGGCCAGCTGAAGCTGGCGGAGGTGAATTCCACCCTCAGCTTCACCAAGGTTTGCAGGATGTGAAAGCTTTAGGGGTGACCGAAACCAGGGAGCTTCTGGCACTCCACCATACTCTTTTATAGGAAGCCAGATGATTCCATCCTTGGCTGTTACTGGACCTTGGGGGCTTCTAGCATTAAGACTCTAGAGGTGGCTGGTCTCTAAAGAAAGAATTTCAGTACGTATTGAAAGGAGCTACAGAAAACAATCCCTGCCATCTCCTTTAGAATGCTCAGAATCTCTGTTGCAAGGCAGTTTCACAACATGAACATGCCTGGGTTCAAACCCACCTTCTCTTTCCTCATCTGGGCAGAGCAGCCTGCTGCCTGACCGACATCACCAGCAAGGCTGCCTCTTCCCCGAGCATCTGTAGCGAGCGAATTGAGAAGGTACAGCCTTATGGCTTCCATCAGTTCCTCACTGCCTTCTTTTGGGCTGGCAACAAATTGTCGGACCTTGATTCACAATAGTAAACAGCTGGATCAACCTCTAATTCCATGAACCAAGGCTGATGTAAGGAGAAAGGCAGAGCCAGTGGTTAAGTGGGTTGCTTGCCTTTAGAAGACCCAGTGCAGAAGTATACTTCAGATAGCTGCAAGCCTGAGTTGCCAATTCCAGTTGTTTTGAAGCAGACATGAAGATTTCAGTGTTACTTAAGCTCTCTCTGAGCCCACTCCAACCTTCTGACCAGGTGTGTCTGTTCTAGGAAAGCAGCTCTTCTACCTCCTTGCAGCAGCCACCTCCAGGTGATTGACCCCATCCTCCAGAAGCGTGTCTCTCTCCAACAGGCATTCAAGGAATCACAGGCGATTAGCTGTCTAATGTAAGCTGGTCAAGCCTATCTCCTGATGTTAAATGACATTGCCCCAGTGCCATTGATCATATCACCCCGTGGAGAGATGGCAAAACATCAATAATTGTACCCTCCACTGTGATGGAAGTGAAGGAATCCTTCTCTGACTTCTGGTGATTATGGAAAGGAGTCCCCCCAAAAAGTCACTCACAGTTCTCTATGTTCATTTATGACCTTGGAAAGACTGATTTCTTCTTGTCTCCAAGACGCATTCAAGATGTGAGTCTACTTCCTTAATTAACCTAATTAATGAAAACTTGCATCAAACAACAGCAGGCTGAGTGTATGTGGTCTCTTTCTCTCTTGAGATTAAACATCCATCCTGTGATTTGCATGCTGGCTACGCTGTAGTTCTTGTGGCAGACATCAGTTTAAACAACCTTGACACCACAAAGACATTTTAGACTATGGACACAAAGTTATGACCTCGTATTTTCTTGGCTGGTCTTAAGTGATCATTTAAGACCAAAACTGCTAATCTGAGGTCTCAGAGTAATGGCATCTTGTACTGCAAAGGTGTATTTAGAGCAATTCAATAGCACTTGTCCAAGGAAAAGGCTCCCCAGAATGAAGCTCTCCTTATCTTGAAAATGATCAAGACAAACTCTTACTTATAGCCAGTTTCTAACCAGCAGGAGGAGAAAAAGTTGGATCTCCTTTCCTCCACTGTTTTTCCTCCTCCCTTTCCCTCCCCATTTCTCCAAAAGCACAACAGAAAGCGTTAGGCAGAGTGCAACTACAGAGATACCGTCTAGGAATTTCTCACCATTTTGTGGATTCCCTGGAGTTTCAGTGACCGATTTGCAGTACCTTCCTGGTGTGGATCCACTGCTGGGTAAAACTGTCACCTGAGTTCTTTGACATAGGATCCAGAGAAACTCCTTGTGTCGTACTGCAGTGCTGGGATAGTTGGACACTGTTTAAAAAGCCACGGTCTTTCAACGTGACATCCGAGGGCCAGCCAATCACTCTCTTGAGGAAACAGCTAGTTTGTTGTGCATAGTCACTTAGATTTGAACCACTTCCCCCTTCCCTCTTTCCTGTAGAAAGCCATCACTGTCATGTGATATCACTTCTGCCTTCTTCAGCCAGCCTGACAATACAAAGAAAGCAAGAACTGCATGTGAAAAATTACACCTGGACTCTTGCACTGATGCTTCGTTTCCTCCTGCTGTCCCTGAGGTGCTCTGGATTCACAGACCTTGAAGAGGAGGCCTTTCCACTGCTGAGGGTCACACAGATTGAGAAACGGTCGGTCCTTTTCCATAATGCCTGCTGATGGTTTCACAATATCCCACAGCACAACTTCTCAATCCCCAAGGACCTATTGTCCCTGTCCACTGGCTTGAACACGCCCGTCACCACAGAGTGGCCTCTTCTGACCCACAGCCTCTCCCAACACTGTTGGACTGCTGTACTTAGTCCCTGCTGCTTCACACAACCTTTTCTGGAGGAGGGTCCACCCTATCTCCATAGCCTTACCCACACCTCAGCAGCTACAACTGCCCAACCTCTGCTTGTGCTGCCTTCAATACCCAGTGCCCATTTCTGATGCCAGCAGCTCCTTCAATGCAACTTCACGCCCCACGGTATCACTTGCCACTTCACACACTGTCCTTCACCACACCTCCTGTTTCACAAAATCCCTCAAGACAGCCTCCAGCCTCATGCCTTCCATTTCCAGTTTCACAACCTCCCCTCCCCAAACAGCACTTCATTTCCATCCTGCCCACCGTCAAATTCACACCTCTTCATCACCTCACCTCTCTGTCAAGAGGTGGATCTGTTGGAATGGGTCCAGCGGAGAGCCACAGAGCTGATCAGAGGGATGGAGCACCCCTCCCGTCTAGACAGTCTGAGAGAGCTGGGGTTGTTCAGCCTGAAGAAGGCTCTGGGGAGACCTTAGAGCAGCCTTCCAGTATCTGAAGGGGCTACAGGAGAGCTGGAGAGTGACTCTGTGTCAGGGAGTGGAGTGACAGGACAAGGGGTAACTGCTTTAAATTGGAAGAGGGGAGGTTTTGATGAGATACCAGAAAGAACTTTGCTGTGAGGGTGGTGAGGCACTGGAACAGGTTGCCCAGAGAAGCTGTGGCTGCCCCATGCCTGGAGGGGTTCAAGGCCAGGCTGGATGGGGCTTGGAGCAACCTGCTCTGGTGGGAGGTGTCCCTGCCCAGGGTAGGGGATTGGAACAAGATGATCTTCAAGGTCCCTTCCAGCTCTAACCATTCTATGATTCTAAGGCAGTCCCTTACTGGTGTTTGCTACCCATTCACAACACCTCACTCATCTTCTGACTGCAAATTCCCTCCATGTGCAGGAGCTACCACCACCAGAGTGTCCAGGTCTGCCTGCCAAAGTAAGTGGAGTGAAAACTAAAGAAAACACCTTTCTCCTTTCCTGGCAATAAGCACATCCTCAGAGGGAACTATTTTGCAACAGGAGGTGCCAGCAACTCTTTTTGTGGGCTTATGCATTAAGTGACTTCTGCTAGTCCATTTGTCTAGAGAAACAAAAGGACTTGAGTATGATGCTGACCAAATTGCTGCCATGTGTGTCAGTGGGTACCCAAATTGGCAAATCTGGCTCAAAGCAGCTTAGCAGGCGAAATACCCAATGGTTCATCTTTATCAGCTTCTGTCATTTGTTGTTCCTCTTCCTTTCCCAAAGATTGTAAGACTGTTTTTACTGTCTTACCCAATACTCTGTTTCCTATAGTAACTACTCTTAACCCTTATTAACCTGGCCAGGACTCCAGGCTACAGTGTAAGATGATATTTAAATTACAGTACTGTTTCACCCAGAGCATTATTTAACCTCCTCATTAATTTGGGGACTTTTGTATGCACTGTGTAGATCACTGGGATTCTATGTCAGGAGGTGGTTGGAATACCTTGCTTCTTATTGGGCCATTCTAAGTCCCAAGAAATGTCAACAAAGTAATGGGTAACATAGAATCATAGAATCATTTTGGTTGGGAGAGACCCTTGGGATCATCGAGTCCAAGGGTAGTGGATGAAACAATTTATTCATTGACACCCATAAGTCAAAAGTTGAAAATACCCAGCAGACTTCAGAGCAGTGATGAGTTTGAGTTGAACTGATGCATGAACTGCCATATCTGTTCACTTTATTGTGTTTCATTTCAGAGATTCACCTTTGGCTGCAGAAGTTTAAGAAAAATGAGGCTCTTCTCGACAGCAAGATTGCATAGAGTCATAGAATGGGTTGGGTTGGAAGGGACCCTTAAAGACCACCGAGTTCCAACCCCCCTGCCCTATGCAGGAGCAGGATGACCTCCCACCAGACGTGGTCCCTCAAAGCCCCATTCAGTCTGGCCTTGAACCCCTCCAGGGATGGGGCACCCACAGTTTCTCTGGGCAACCTGTTCCATTGTCTCACCACGTTCATCAGTTCTTCCCTGTGTCCAGTGCAATTTCTTATTTGTGTCCAATCTAAATCTACTCTCTTTCAGTTTAAAATCGTTGCCCCTTGTCCTGTCATGACAGGCCTTGTTGAAAAGCCTTTCTCTGTCGTTTTGTGGCCCCCTATATACACTAAAAGAGGGTCAAGGCCACAAGAGGGTCTTGAGGCCTTCTTTTCTTAGCCTTCTTCATTAGAGAGATGTTCCAGCCTTTGGATCATTTTCGTGGCTCTCCTCTGAACCCGCTCTAACAGGTCTATGTCTGTCTTATACTGAGGACCCCAGAGCTGGATGCAATGTTCCAGATGGGGTCTCACCAAACAGGGAGAATCACCTCCCCCGGCCTGCTGGTGGAGGAGGATATGGAGCCCAGGATACAGTTGGCTTCCTGGGCTACAAGCCCACATTATCAATTCATGTTAAATTTTTCACCCACCAGTATCCCCAGTCCTTGTCCACGGGGCTGCTCTCAATACCTTCATCCCAGAGTCTGTACTGATAGTGGTGATTGCCCCGGCCCAGGTGCCTGACCCTGCGCTTGGCTTTGCTGAACTCCATGAGGTGCTCATGGGCCCAGTCAAGGTCCTCTTCATGGCATCCCTTTCCCTCAAGTGTATCAGCTGCACCACTCAGCTTGGTGTCTTCTGCAAACACACTGAGGGTGCACTCGATCCCATTGTCTATGTCAATGATGAAGATTTTAAATAGTATTGGTCCCACTGTGGACACTTGAGGGACATTACTCATTGCTGGTTTTTATTTGGACATCAAGCCAGGGACTGTAACTCTTTGGATGCAACTTTTGTTCAAGTTCTAGATGTCTATTTGAGACCTGATCCTATCCTAAAATCAGGTCAGAGCTAGATCAGGTGAGTCAGTTTCTGGAGAGATCTGTTTCTTTCCATAGGAGAACCCAAAGTGACAAAGTCTCATCTCAGCTGACTTCCGTAGGCACAAACGAGCTGACTTCCTCCCTCAGTTTCCCCATTTGTAAAAGAAGGAATTTTTTTACTTACTCTGCAATTTGCTGAACTTTGCAAGAACGTGCAAGTTCTTTCAAGAAGCTTTACTCACTGGGTTGCCAGTGATGAAATTTTATGCAAAATAGGACTTGAAGGGTCATCAAGAAGTAAGGCAGGCCATCTTCTATCCCTCTGAAAATTTGACCATAGCCACTGCTGAGGAGAAGTGTGCTTAAAGACTACAGTGACAGGTAAACCATTGCCACCCCCAGAGCACGGCACCTCTATCACTACTAGAAATCTCTCTCTCTTAAAATGAAGATGTGGTGTTTATGTGTTTTCTTTGTGGAATATGCGAAGTTGTGAGGATGCTGTAACGCCACAGCAGGGGGTTTAACGGGCCTCTGCACTTGGGAGAACCATAAAGCATGGCTTTGTCCAGAGAAGCTGTGGCTGCCCCATCCCTGGAGGGGTTCAAGGCCAGGTTGGAGGGTACTTTGAGCAACCTGGGCTGGTGGGAGGTGTCCCTGCCCAGGGCAGGGGGTTGGAAATCGATGATCTTTAAGGTCCCTTCCAATTCTAACGATTCTGTGATTCTGAGGTTCTGGAAAGGGTTAATTGGACTGGGTCACTGCACATGCTTCTCCAGCTTAATTCTATTGATCCATTGGCTAATCCATTGGCTGTTACTTCAACTGGAGAAATCCTAAAACGCTTTCATAATACCATTATCACACACTGATGGATTCTTTAATCTATCTTTGCTTGAACTTTTGAGTGAGGTCAGAATCAATTCCTCCTTCTTTAGCTCTTCCTTTTGTGCCTTCCTTTCATTAAGCCTCCGCATCTCCCTCCTCCTGCCCCAAGAGCCCTTCAGGTTGGAGATTTCCTTGGAGATGGTTACAGAGTGCTACTTAAACAGTTTTCTTCTCAGCCTTCTTTCTCCTGCCGGGTTGGGAATGCATCCTTCGGTGCACACAGGCCAGGCCACGCTATCCAGACAGCCCATCAAAGCACTTCTCACGCAGGCAGGAAATACCAAGATCACACTTGCGATACAGAGAAGTAAGAAATTAAGTTAGCTGGGATTCTACAGTAAAAGGCATCTCCTAAGCAAGGGTTGGAAGCTTTCCAGAAGCCATTCTCTGTTCTTGAAAGACTCTGTGCTCTAAATCATTCCTACCAGGCAAGGCAGGTGTTGAGAAGATAAAATCATACACCCCTTACCCAAAAAAGTAGTTCTCCAAGCACAGAGGAGGTAAGTTTTTCAGGTTCTCTGGCTTCTTTCTTTTCTTCTCCTGATTTCCTTTCCTCTTTTCTTTCCCTTCTTCTTGAACAAATGTGAAAATACAAAGAGGTTTTTTGGTTTTCCACTAAATTTATCAACCATCTGTGGCTGGAACCGTGCACAGAGCTAGTTCTGTAGTTCCAGATTAGATGATTTTAGTATTTTGTTTCCTATTAACCACCTGAGATTTTAGGGAAGAAGGCTTGCAACAGGGAGATGGTGCAATTTCTCATCCTTTTTGAAATGTTAGCAGTCTACATTGGCTTTATGTTATTTAGCAATTGATTGCATTACATCACCTACCTCTAGTCTCTCCCTGGTAAGATACTTGTAGAAGATGGACATAAATTGTGGGAATCCTCTACTGAAGTAGTTGTTCTAGTCATCCTCTTAGAGAGACAACAGAAAAAAATAGCCTCCTTCAGCATGTAATTCATCACATCTTTAAGTGGGTGCCTTAGCTTGGTCATGAATTGCCCTACAAAGGCAGAAAAGTTGTTTTTCTGGGGAAGAGAAGACTCTGGTGAGACCTTTGAGCCCCTTCCAGTCCCTAAAGGGGCTCCAGGAGGGACTTTTTACAAGGGCATGTAGTGATAGGATGAAGGGTAGAGGTTTCAAACTGGAAGAGGGCAGAATTAGATGAGACCTCACAAAAAAGTTTTTCACTCTGAGGGTGGTGAGACCCTGGCCCAGGTTGCTCAGAGAAGCTGTGGCTGCCCCATCCCTGGAGGGGTTCAAGGCCAGGCTGGACGTGGCTTTGAGCATCCTGGTCTGGTGGGAGGTGTCCCTGCCCATGGTAGGGGGTTGGAACAAGATGATCTTTAAGGTCCCTTCCAACTTGAATCATTCTGTGATTATATTTTTTTTTGAAGATGTGTCAGAAAATGAATTATCCATGTAAATTTTACCCCCCTGCTTGAAAATCTTTTCCTTACTGGGTACAGCTGTAAGCACAGTAAAAGCCCCAAACTTTCCCAACTTCCTCACTAGGCTTTACTTTGTGGGTTTGAGAGCAATTTTGGTTTTTCTCCATTTCACTGTTTCCTGCGGATGCTTAATCAGTTCTTGCCTGCACAAGACTTTCTGATTTTGCTGTAATTGTAAAGAGTTGCCAGGTAATGCCAATTAACTGAATGGTCTCACAGATCAGCACAAGAGAGATATCGAGGTGCTGGAGCGAGTACAGAGGAGGGCAACGAAGCTGGTGAGAGGCCTGGAGAACAAGGGGTTATGAGGATCGATTGAGGGAGTTGGGGTTGTTTAGTCTGAGGAAGAGGAGGCTGAGGGGAGACCTCATCACTCTCTACAACTGCTTGAAAGGGCACTGTAGAGATATTGGTGCTGGTCTCTTCTCATGGGCAATGAGCGACAGGACAAGAGGGAATGGCTGGAAGCTGCAGCAGGGTAGGGTTAGGCTGGACATTAGGAAAAAAATTTTCACGGAGAGAGTGGTCAGTCAGTGGAATCAGCTGCCCAGGGAGGGGGTGGAGTCCCCATCCCTGACTGTGTTTAAGAGCAGATTAGATGTGGTGTTGAGTGATCTAGTGTAGGGGAGAACTTGTAGAGTAGGGCTGATGGTTGGACTTGATGATCCCAAGGGTCTCTTCCAACCTAAATGATTCTATGATTCTATGATCTGCACAAAGAGAGCTGCTTGCATTGTCGTTGGGCAGGACTTGCAATGGCTGCTTTGAACAGCAGTTGACTAGGAATGGTTTGATACCGGGATGAATCCTATACAGCTCGAGGTATTTCCACAAGGTGCCCAGTTTTGGTTAAACTCTGCAAAGAGTTTAATCTAGTGGTCTGCAGCCTTCTTTGACCAAAGCATCTGGGGTATCTGGGTCCATAGTAGCAAATTGGTAGTGTTAAGGACTACGTTTTTATAAATATGTGGATTATTTAGATGTGGGCTGCTCCAGGGGGGCTACAGCTGGAAGAGGCCAAACCAAAGACGGCCTACATTCACACTGGAGTGTGACCATATCTGAAAAGAGAAACTGTGGAGGTGTAGAAACACCTAGAGATAAGGAGTTCGCTCATAGCCCACCCAAAAACCAGGCGCAGCGTTATGGAAAGCTCTGAGCTACTTTCAGGGGACAAAAAGGATTATTTGCTGAAGTTAACTTTGCTCTGGTGATGTTAATTTGTTTATGCTCCTCTTAATGGAAAAAGAAAGGGTTCTGTAAAGGACCTTAGTTTAGCCGTTCTGCCGACAGAGAGGCTTTGACCAGCAGCTAGATTGGCTTCACTAAACAGAAAATAACCCTCGAGAATATCCCCCAGAGTGTATCACAGATCCGTCTAAAGTAAAATTCACATGATGCTGTGACAGAAGATCTGAAAAAATCTTCTCATTCTTCCTTCCTCTCAATGGAACTTGAGATTTAGAGAAAGCTGAATACTACACTGAGTCATATATGAAACTGTTTGCTGTTTTCACCATGACAGATAAATTGCCCAGAACTCATTGCTCAGCCCGTGAAGCTGCAAATTTATGTTTCAAAATCTATACAGACATGAGATTCTGGTTTTCTCTGTGGGTGGTTTAATTTCACTTTCTCTGAACAACAATGCAAAGATCATTTTCACATGTGGAATAATTCCGTATTCCGAGGAGTGCTTCCAGATGGTGTTAAAGGCACTGTTTTTACAAAGACTGTTATCATGGGCTTGGTCTACACTGAGGCCAAACATGCTTTTAAGCATCTGTAGCTCGAGCTGAAAGCTCTGGCTTTGTTCTTAGTCCACCAGCCATAGACCCAGCCCTTCAAGGGCCAGGATGGAGGGAGGTTTGACAGAGCGCACCTCTCTCCATGAGGTGACAGCCGTGGCTGAAATCTCATGCAAGGAGAAGTAAAAACCTAGGGGAGGGGAAGGAAAAAAACCCAAGAAAACCACTTCATAAACTTCACACTAATCCTGTACATTTCTTAGTCTGTATGCACTTTGGATGAAGAATTTATTATTAATAATGAAAAAATAAAATAAAATCTTGATTAATTATTTGTCTTTATTTTACCACGTGCCTAGGCCTGTACACTGCACCTCAACACCCAACTGACTGACATGGAAAATGCAAGCACTGTGAAGGAATTCATTCTTCTGGGCCTCTCAGAGAATCAAGGGGTGCAGAAAATATTTTTTGTGATGTTTCTGTCCTTCTATGTTATTATTTTGGCGGGGAATCTGCTCATTGTTATGACTGTAATCAGCAGTCAATATCTGAACTCCCCCATGTATTTCTTCCTCTGCTACCTGTCCTTTGTAGATATCTGTTACTCTTCTGTCACGGCTCCAAAAATGATTGCCGACTTCCTTGTTGAGAGTAAAACCATCTCCTTCGTGGGTTGCATAGCTCAGCTGTTCGGGGTGCATTTCTTTGGCTGCACAGAGATCTTCATCCTCACGGTGATGGCCTACGATCGCTACGTTGCCATCTGCAGGCCTCTCCACTACACCACCATCATGACCAGGCACGTGTGTGGCCGAATGGTCATCGGCTCGTGGGTAGGAGGCTTTCTGCACTCCATAGCACAGACTCTTCTAACCACTCGGCTCCCCTTCTGTGGCCCTAACAAAATTGACCACTACTTCTGTGATGTCCACCCTTTACTGCAACTGGCCTGTACCAACACCTACGCTGTGGGCATCATCGTCGTGGCCAACAGCGGAATGATAACTCTGAGCTGTTTCGTCATCCTGGTCACGTCCTACATTGTCATCCTGCTTTCCTTGAAAAATCAAACATCAGAAGGGCGGTACAAGGCCCTCTCCACCTGTGGTTCCCACATCACTGTGGTGGTTCTCTTCTTTGGGCCTTGCACGTTCATCTACATCCGTCCTTCTAGCCATCTGTCGGAGGACAAGAGCGTGGCAGTGTTTTACACTGTCATCACCCCCATGCTGAACCCACTCATCTACACGCTGAGGAACTGGGAGGTGAAGAGTGCCATGAGAAAACTGTGGAGTGGGAAAGCGGGAAGTGGAAATGGAAAGCTGTAGAGCTGAGGTAGCGTTTCCAAAGAGTCGGGGAAAATCAAGCACGCCACCTCTTTTGTGAAAACTCCCCCAGAACTGCCTTTCAAAGAAAAGCTTGCTGGTAGTTCCTGCTGAAATTAGGAAGACACCATAGGTGCATTTTTTTAATTTGAAAGACCTTGTGAACTCAGTGACAAGCAGACATTCCCTCTCTGTTCTCTTGTCAACTGGCTCCTGAGCACTAACCGAAACACCGGTGTTTAAATAAATACTGTGAAATATACTGAAAATGTTGTCCAGGTAGAGCATCCCATTACTCAGGTGTAAACTTTCAGAGGAACTCCATATGCTCTGTAGTCCATTCAGCTGGGAAAGAGAAGACTATGGTCACCNTGGAGAGAGGTTGGTGCTGGTCTCTTCTCACGGGCAATGAGCGATGGAAGGAGAGGGAATGGCTGGAAGCTGCAGCAGGGTAGGGTTAGGCTGGACATGAGGAAAAAGTTTTTCACAGAGAGAGTGGTCAGTCAGTGGAATCAGCTGCCCAGGGAGGGGGTGGAGTCCCCATCCCTGACTGTGTTTCAGAGTAGATTGGATGTGGTGTTGAGGGATCTGGTGTAGGGGAGACCTTGTAGAGTAGGGCTAATGGTTGGACTTGATGATCCCAAGGGTCTCTTCCAACCTAAATGATTCTATGATTCCAATCTATGACCTCCTGCCTGAAACAGAGGGCCCTTTCTGCTTACAGAAATGAAAACCCCATTGTGGCATCTTGAACCCATGGGTTGGCAAATAAAACCCTGATACTGGGTGTGAGTTTGGTCATTTGCTGATCCAGGTAACAGGAGGGGAAGCTTCTCCCCTTCCCCTGACTGTGCAAAAAATCTGTTCTACAGTGGTCAAAGTCAGGTTGGATGGAGCTTTGAGCAACATGATGTAGTGAAAGGTGTCCCTGCCCATGGCAGGGTGGTTTGGGCTAGATGATCTTCAAAGGTTCCTTCTAACCCAAACTGTTCCATAATTCTGTCTTATTCACCTATCACTGATGCCATCCTCCCAACCATCTCCTCTATGCTTCAGCTCTGACTCAGTTTTTTTATTTTCATGTTTAGACTAATACACAATCATAGATCTAACAAAGGACACCTTGCTGGAGGCAAGAAATGAAGGAGTTGCCAAAGAAGGGATTTGGAGGCGCAGTTTCATGTGTCAATGGAACAAAAATAATTACTCAGGAACTATTCCAGTATGCAAGGCAACTCCTAGCCCAACAGAGCACATTTACACACCAACACAAGGGAAGAAGGGGAGACCTTCTTCCTCTCTAAACCTCCCTGAAAGGAGGGTGTAGCCAGGGAGGGTCGGTCTCTTCTTCCAAGTCACAGGTGATGGGACAAGAGGAAACAGCCTCCAGTTGCACCAGGGGAGGTTCAGATTGAAGATCAGGAACAATTTTGACACAGAAAGGGTTGTGAAGCCTTGGAATGGGCTGCCCTGGGAAGGGGTTGAGGCACCATCCCTGGAGGGATTTAAAAGCTGGGTTGACATAGTGCTTAGAGACATGGGTTAGTGATGGGTTTTATCAGAGTTAGGTTGATGGTTGGACTCGGTGGTCTGAAAGGTCCCTTCCAACCCAGACAATTCTATGATCCTATTATTCTATGAAGGATGTGTTCCACAGGAACACCTGGTACACCCACTATTGCAGGAGGGAAGAGAAGAAACATGAGGATGAAAGATCAAACCAGCATGGTGCCGGTCAAAGCTGTCAGAGGGTGACAAGCCATAGCAGCTCAGGGTCTCCACCTGAGCAGCCACAATGAGACAAGAGGCCCTAGTCCTTACTTTGCCAGGAGAAAACCACCAGATCAGCTGGGTGAGGAAGGAAAAAAAACCTGCTTGGTGCCACCTGAAAGTAAGTGAAGCACTTTTATTTCTTCACTTACATGCCTTATAAACACCCACACCTGTGTGACACCTCAACCTGGATTAAGTGGGACTCAAGCTTACAAGGTGTTCCCAGCCCAAGGTAGGCCAGATTTATATATATCTATATGAAATAGATGAGGTTTTTTTTAAAATGTTTTGGGGAATGAACACCCATTGGGGCTTTTTTCTGGACTTCTCACTTCAGGGTGCTGCTGGGCAAATACTGGACCACAGCTTATGGAAAGTGTGCCTGAAAACAACATCAGGTTCCTCTACACTTCAGTGGGGATTCTTAGAAGAGCTCAATACCTGGGCTAAAGAGATGGCTCTGTGTGTGTTTTTGCTTTGTCTTGGTGAAAACACCCTGTAAGCAGCGAGCACTAACCACAAACCTTTCTAAAGTTTTGAAGTAACCAGCTGGTTTACTTCTTGTTTCAACTTTGTGGGGCAGATGTCTAAGGCACCGTTGCGATATTTCCTTTGTGTGCTGTCGACACGCCATGGTAAGAGCAAGTTCATGACAAACACGAACACATAAAGAGAAAGAATCGCTTAGGGCAGAAAGTGGGGTTTTTATAAATATCCCATATAAGGGATATAGTTTAGTTTGAGGCAGAGCAGGCTGAGGGGAGACCTCATCCCTCTCTACAACTGCTTGAAAGGGCATTGCAGAGAGGTTGGTGCTGGTCTCTTCTCACGGGCAATGAGCGATGGAAGGAGAGGGAATGGCTGGAAGCTGCAGCAGGGGAGGGTTAGGCTGGCCATGAGGCAAGAATTCTTCCCAGCAAGAGTGGTCAGAGCCTGGACTGGGCTGCCCAGGGAGGGGGTGGAGTCCCCATCCCTGACTGTGTTTCAGAGTAGATTGGATGTGGTGTTGAGGGATCTGGTGTAGGGGAGAACTTGTAGAGAGGGGCTGATGGTTGGACTTGATGATCCCAAGGGTCTCTTCCAACCTAAATGATTCTATGATTCTATGATTCTAAGGGACATCTTTACTTCAAGAACATTGGATTGCAAAGGGAGGGTGGATATAAATCCTGCAAGTGGCCAGGTGTGATGTTAAACTGAACCAGAAATCCTTCCAGAAGAAATACACGTCCAATAAAGTCCTATAATCTGGATGTCAGGCCGGCAAACACAGAAGTAAGCGGACCCATGTGAGGTGTGAGAGTCTGGATGGCCACACTCCACCACCACTCTCCAGGGGCTACCCTAAGAACCAGCCAAAGGACAATTTTTTTTAACTCCTTGCCCACTGATGATTTCTGACAAAACATCTTATGCCTCCGGGATCTCGTTACTTCTGAGAGTCTCGTGCTTCTGCTTTAAATACTTCTGCTACGATTCCCCCAGCTCGTGAGAGAGAGTGGTTCTCGGGGCGGGGGGGGGTCTTGGAAGATGCTTTTCACAGGATGAGAAACGCAGATGGAGAGACAGGCTGTTCTTTTCAGCAGTTCTTTTCAGGTTTCAGAATTAGCAGAGATATGGGCTGCTGTCACATCATCTAAGCAGCTGAGACCTTCTGATGAAAGCACCTCGAGTGGTTAGAGGAGGCGATGAGAGGAGGAAGAGCAAGCCACCTCTCGGCAGATACGAACTGTGTAAGTTTTCTGATGTTGTTCCTTTGCTTTGCTCAAGCCTGACTGAAAACCTGCCTTTAAAAGCAGGCACTTCTGGTGAGTGACCTTCGTGAAGTTCTTTTCAAAAATTACTTAAAAAGAAAAAAACTATTAAAAAAAATATAAATTAATACTCTGCTGGAGCGAGTGCAGAGGAGGGCAATGAAACTGGTGAGAGGCCTGGAGAATAAGGCTTGTGAGGATCCATTGAGGGAGCTGGGATTGTTTAGTTTGAGGAAGAGGAGGCTGAGGGGAGACCTCATCCCTCTCTACTACTGCTTGAAAGGGCATTGTAGAGAGGTTGGTGCTGGTCTCTTCTCACGGGCAATGAGCGATGGAAGGAGAGGGAATGGCTGGAAGCTGCAGCAGGGTAGGGTTAGGCTGGCCATGAGGAAAAAGTTTTTCACAGCAAGAGTGGTCAGTCAGTGGAATCAGCTGCCCAGGGAGGTGGTGGAGTCCCCATCCCTGCCTGTGTTTCAGAGTAGATTGGATGTGGTGTTGAGGGATCTGGTTTAGGAGGTGTTCCACGCTACACCCAGCACCTGGGTGAGGTATCCAACCCCCTGCTAATGCATCATTCATGCAAATTAGCTCCAGATTAGTTCATTCGTGTTCTGTAAGAAGGGTGGTCCAAGAAGCCACTGGCCAGTTCTTTCTGCAGCTGGACTTATTCAGGTCTATCACAGTCAGAGAGGTAACAAGGAATAGTTCTGCTGCACTCCTTTGGAGGACTAGAAAGGAAAGTACAATCACTGCACAATCACAAGGACCTTCCTCAGGCCATGATCAAAGTGCTGAGGCTTGACTTACAGCTGCACTATCTCTTTTGGTCAACTTTTACTTCCCAATTAACATTATAAGGTAAAAGTGGGGGGACCTGGTAATTAGTCTTCTTTTTTAAGAGAGGCAAAGGTGAGAACTAGGGTTCCTGAGGGTATTATTTCTGCTACCCTCCTTAAATATATAATCTGCGCTTGTCGATAGTATGTCAGTAATACATTCTGATCTGGATATTACCTGGTATTTCTTTACTTTACATGGAGACTGCCCCCAGAAGTCAGCAAAGGAAATACGTTTAATATATAACATACCAGTGGTCAGTATAGAATCACAGGATCATAGAATGGCCCAGGTGGGAAGGGACCTCTAGGGTCATCTAGTCCAACGTCCCCACAGTTAGACCAGGTTGCCCAGGGCCTCCTCCAGCCTCCCCTTGAATATCTCCAGGGAAGGGGCCTCAACCACCTCCCTGGGCAACCTATTCCAGTGGTCCACCACCGTCAGAGTAAAGAATCTATTCCTAATATCCAATCTAAATCTGACCTTCTCCAGCTTGAAGCCATTGCCCCTCATCCTGTCACTGCAGGCCTTTGGAAACAGACCCTCCCCAGCCTTCCTGTAGCCCCCTTGAGGTTCTGGAAGGCTGCTCTGAGGTCTCCCTGCAGCCCGTTCTTCTCCAGGCTGAGCAACCCCAGCTCCCTCAGCCTGTCCTTGTTGCAAAGGTGCTCCAACCCCCTGATGACTTTTGTGGCTCTCCTCTGGACCCGCTCCATCAGGTCCATGTCCTTCCTCTCTTGAGGGCTCCAGACCTGCACACAGTCCTTCAGGTGAGGTCTCACCAGAGCAGAGCAAAGTGGCAGAACCCCCTCTCTGGATCTGCTGGCAACGCACCTTTTGATGCAGCCCAGGATGTGACTGGCCTTCTGGGCTGCAAGTGCCCACTGCCTGCTCATGGCCTGCTTCTCCTCCATCAGCACCCCCAAGTCCCTTTCCTCAGAGCTGCTTTCTAACACCTCATCCCCTGGTCTGTATTGAGAGTGAGGGTTGTTCTGGCCCAGGTGCAGAACCCTGCACTTGCTGTTGTTGAACCTCATGAGGTTCACCAGGGCCCATCTCTCCAGCCTGTTCAGGTCCTTCTGGATGACATCCTGTCCCTCTGTATTGAGAACACCACACAGCTTGGTGTCATCTGCAAACTTGCTGATGGTGTACTCAGTCCCTCTATATTGTTGATAAAAATGCTAAGTATGTATGTGGACAGATAATATCTCATGTCTAAAGCCATAGCTGGCCTCTCTTTTCTCTCTTTCAGGTCCTGTCTACGTGGTATCTATGGAGAACAAACCCAATGTAACAGAGTTCATCCTCCATGGACTGACACAAGATAAGACAGTAGCAAAAGTGTTCTTCTCATTGTTCTTACTCTTCTATGCTACTATCATTCTTGGAAACCTGCTTATCATCGTTACTATAAAGACAAGTGGACAGCTGAACTCTCCCATGTACTTTTTCCTGAGCTCCTTGTCTTTATTAGACATCAGCTACTCTACTGTCACAGCTCCCAAACTCATTTATGACCTCCTTGTTGAGAAGAAGACCATCTCTTTTGCGGGCTGCATAGCTCAACTCTTTGCGGGCCATTTCTTCGGGTGCGCCGAGATCTTCCTGCTCACGGTGATGGCCTATGATCGTTGCATTGCTATATGCAAGCCACTTCACTACACAAATATTGTGAACAAGCACGTCTGTGGCTGGCTGGTGGCAGCTTCTTGGGTGGGAGGCTTCCTGCACTCCATGGTGCAGACCCTGCTGGCCGTTCGGCTACCGTTTTGCGGGCCCAATGAGATCGACCACTTTTTCTGTGATGTTCACCCTTTACTGAAGCTGGCCTGCACTGACACCTACATCGTCGGTGTCACGGTGGCTGCCAATAGTGGTGTGATTTCCCTCATCTGTTTTGTGGTTCTTGTTGTGTCCTATGGTGTTATCTTGCTTTCTTTGAGGACACGCTCTTCCGAAGGGCGTCTCAAAGCGCTCTATACCTGTACCTCCCACATCACTGTTGTGGTTCTGTTCTTTGGGCCGTGTATTTTCATCTATATGCGCCCTTCTACCACCTTCTCAGCTGACAAGATGGTCTCTGTGTTCTACACCATCGTCACGCCTATGCTCAACCCCTTGATCTACACCCTCCGAAACGGGGAGGTGAAAAGCGCCATGAAAAAGTTGTGGAGCAGAAAAGTGAAGTGGAGCGAGCAATGAAACGGCACCACCCATGTCCATCAGACGATGCTGAGCTGAAGAAACCTTGGGAAGGGAAGGAGAACTGTTCAGGAGAGGCTTCCCAGTAACACTACTATGATTTTAGCCCAGCTGTTCAGAATCGGGTTGACACCCGAGGTGCTGGAGCGAGTACAGAGGAGGGCAACGAAGCTGGTGAGAGGCCTGGAGAACAAGGGGTTATGAGGATTGATTGAGGGAGTTGGGGTTGTTTAGTTTGAGGAAGAGGAGGCTGAGGGGAGACCTCATCCCTCTCTACAACTGCTTGAAAGGGCACTGTAGGGAGGTTGGTGCTGGTCTCTTCTCACGGGCAATGAGTGACAGGACAAGAGGGAATGGCTGGAAGCTGCAGCAGGGTAGGGTTAGGCTGGACATTAGGAAAAAGTTTTTCACTGAGAGAGTGGTCGGTCAGTGGAATCAGCTGCCCAGGGAGGTGGTGGAGTCCCCATCCCTGACTGTGTTTCAGAGTAGATTAGATGTGGTGTTGAGTGATCCGGTGTAGAGGAGAACTTGTAGAGTAGGGCTGATGGTTGGACTTGATGATCCCAGGGGTCTCTTCCAACCTAAATGATTCTATGATTCTATGACACTGTATGTACCACACTATACTGTATGCACACTCATAGATTACACTATATATAACTCATCTTTGGAAACTGTCACTCAAAAGGATGTGAGGTTATTGTCAGCTGCCAAGCCCGAGCATTGGGGGTGATACGGTTGTATTTACCTTCAGGCACCTCATAGCTGTGTTTTTGGGTACTTTGCCTGGGCTTCTCCCTGCATTAGGAGAAACAACCAAGTATTTTGAGGGGTTATTCTTTCCTACTAGGTCCTAAAAGCGTTGGAAAGTAGCATCTCCTTACATTTCTGCACAAAGGAGTGATGGTGGTACCAAGCTTCCAAGCCTAAACAAAGCTTTCAGTATGGCCCAGCATCAGCAGCTTCTATCTCACATATCTTGATGTGCTAATGTGAGGTGCCTACAAGTGAGGAAAGTCAGCAGCCCTTTGGATGGATGGGACTCCCAAGTCACAGGTGATGGGACAAGAAAAAATGGCCTCAAGTTGTGCCAGGGGAGGTTCAGATTGAATATTAGGAAAAAAGTGTTACTCTGAAAGGGTTAAGAAGGATTGGAGCGGGGTGCCCAGGGAAATGGTTGAGGCACCTTCCCTGGAGGTATTTAAAAGATGAGTTGACATAGTGCTTAGTGACATGATGGGGTTTTTTTTAGGGTGGTGGTTGGATTAGATGATATGAAAGGTCCCTTCCAACCTAGACCATTCTGTGACTCGTTTTGTGGTAAAATAGGACCGTGAGAGAAGTGGGAGGTTATATTAAATCTCTGCACATCAGGGAGAGATGGCAGATTGTGCCAGGATGCCAGCAAATAAATAAACATCAATATGTAAATTGGTGAGCTTCCTGTTGGCTGGAGTGGGAACTTTCAGCCAGACAACCTGCAGCTACTCCGTAGCCCCATCAGCTGGGAAATGGTGGCCCAAGGTGTTGGTGACCATACCATTGGCCTTGCCTTTCTGCTTGTGGTAAGAGCCTTATTACAAACATCACACTGTCATCTGCTGAATCCCTGAGTTAGCAGGTTTGGGTTGGAAAGGACCTTAAATTTCATCCAGTTCCAGCCCCCACCATGGGCAGGGACATCTTCCACTAGACCAGGTTGCTCAAAGGCCTGTCCAGCCTGGCCTTGAACATTTCCTTCCCCTGTCAGTTCAACATAATAGTGACTATGTCACTAAGTTCTCCCCTACACCAGATCCCTCAACACCACATCCAATCTACTCTGAAACACAGTCAGGGATGGGGACTCCACCCCCTCCCTGGGCAGCCCAGTCCAGGCTCTGACCACTCTTGCTGGGAAGAATTCTTGCCTCATGGCCAGCCTAACCCTACCCTGCTGCAGCTTGAAGCCATTCCCTCTCCTTCCATCGCTCATTGCCCTTGAGAAGAGACCAGCACCAACCTCTCTGCAATGGCATTTCAAGCAGTTGTAGAGAGGGATGAGGTCTCCCCTCAGCCTCCTCTTCCTCAAACTAAATAATCCCAAAACTTAACTTAAGCCACAGTTCTCAGTAGCTTATCACCACTGACATCTGTGGTCTGCCCAGTCCTTCCTTCGTCTTGGGGAATGAACGTTCATGTTAGTTAATCTTTGTAGCTCCTCCTGATGAGCTGAGTTGATCCAGTCTGTCCCTGAGTGGCTGTGGTTTCCCACCAAAGCTATCTGTCCTAGCTCTGCAGCTTCTCTGATCTCAAGCAACGTTTCCTGGTGCTCGACGACTCTCTCAATGTGGGGATTGGTAGTACAGCCCTACATGCTATGTTTTTATTACCAGAGACTTGGGGGGGGTGTTTTTCCCCTACCAATGGCTTCTGAGTGCTTAGAAGTGTGTGGTGTCTTGTCTTCTCTTTACCAACCTTCGGGGTTCCATGCACTGAAGGTCACTGAGCAAATTGATGTGCTGTTGCACGCCAAGGGACTCAGACAACAAAGCTGTTGATAAGGCCCTTGGGTACCTGCTTGGAGTTTGGTAATGACACAGTTCTCACAGGTCCACCTGTGAGAAAACCCACCTTTTTGCCTATGTTTAGGAGTATTTATATGTTGTGTTGGGACAGGAGGACTTCAGGGAGAAGGAAGGTGCAGGAGACACAGAGGTCAGTTCAGAGAGCCGTGGAGGGGTTGCCTGATTGGATCTCTCTGTCTAAATGGTAGGCGGAAAATGGGACACAGATACCACCACAGTAAAACTCGCCTGTAGCCTGCCAGGAAAAGAGAAATGGCTTGAAAACTTGGAACAGCAAACTTAACACAAGAGCAAGGATGTGGCAATTACAAGCAGGGGAAAGAAGAGTGGAACGATGGCCTGACCTGTCGGATGAATAACTTGAAACAGATTTGGAGGGAATGATTTTAAATGCTTTCAGACAACAAATGCTGTGGAGTTCAGACTGGAAAGTTCATGTTGTATCAGCATTTAGTAACTGGGTACGGTAGTAACCATTTTTTCCTCTCCTTTGCTTTTGTTCTTCACATTGGCCCTGGCATATTAAAGTACACGTGTGTGGTTGTGTTTGTTTACGTGAAAGGCAGAGGGAAACGCGTGGTAGTCTGTTGAAAAATATACAGAAACTTTTAAATACTGCTGTGACATTTTAGTCATTTGGATCCTTCGAGGCAGCCTCGTTTAATGCTGACTGCATCGTAGACATCTAGCATGGGGCGGGTGCCTGCTCCCCATTTATGCTCAGGGACAGATGTACTATCTTCTGTGGTCCTCTCTGCAGTGTCATGGCCTAAACGAGGTAAACCAAGTCATGGCTTTAAGGCGTTTATTCCTCTTTGTTGACTACACAGGGAGCCAGAGGTGTTGTGCTGAGACTGTGGTGCCGGCTCTGCGGGTCTCTGTCTGGTAAAACGTGAATAGTCAGGATATAGTTCACCCTCTCTGCAGCTGTGATAGCTCTGGAAAGTCACCGAGCCCTTGGGAGAGGCAGAGAGGAAAAAGTCAGATCATTTCTAACCTAAATGAGGTGATTTTACAGTCATATATCCCGAATTATGCATGAAGCCAACCTCTTGGATGGGAGAGACAAGCAGGCTCTGAGTAAATGACATGAAGTGAATGCAGGATCGTGCAGCCTCTGCTGTGTTAGAAAACACAGTTTCTTCTGGAGAGCACGTTCTCTTAACAGCAGGCCTAAGAGAGCACTCAAGCTCCTGCAGAGCTGCTAGCTCGATGGAGAGGAATACCAGTGGAGATCCTCCCAGACATGGTTTCTCTGCGTGTATTCCTAGTTTCAGAGTGGACAACCTAACTGGAGAGCACTGTTGTCAATTTAGAGGAACGCAACTAGGAGTAGAACATGGAAGAGCTCCTGGTTGGGCCATATGTTGTAGACAGGGTGCTTGCTTGAGCACGGCAAGCGTCTGCTTTCCATCGTGGCACTTTGAAGTCCCAGTAGGTAAAAGGACAGTGTCGCATTTTTCCAGCATTCATGGCTCTCGTCCCATGGGAGAGGGATGGGATTCCTCCCTGATGGAATGGGAGCAGGCACTTTGTCAAACCAGCTACAAGGCAGAAAGACAGTGGTCAGGGTGGGCGCAGGGGTGAGGGTCAGCGGGGACCAGAGGGACCAGAAACCTGAAAAGGGAGCGGGGAGGCAGGAGCAGAGGGATAAACAGTGCTCTCTGCAAACACCACTCACCGTAATTTATGATGTGACACTGTCTCCTGCAGCAGGCACAACAGCAGTAAATACATCCCATCCTCCTCACCCATGCACCTTGGAGCTGGAGCACGTCCCCTTCTTGTTCTGGTCAGCACATGACTTCACCTCCACTCTGTGCTATGGGAGCCTGAGCTGAAGGGATGGCACTGGGGAACTTCTCCCGGGTGACCGAATTCATCCTCCTGGGGCTTTCCGATACAAGGGAGCTGCAAGTCCTCCTCTTCACCTTCTTCTTCCTGGCCTACACCATGGTTCTGCTGGGGAACCTTCTTATCATTGTGACAGTCAGGTCTGACCCCAAGCTGTCCTCACCCATGTACTTTCTCCTCTGCAATCTGTCCTTCATAGATATCTGCTGCACCTCTGTCACCTCCCCCAGGATGCTGGTGGACCTGCTCTCCCGCAGAAAGACCATTGCGTTTGAAGACTGTATGGCCCAGCTGTTCTTCCTGCACTTTGTTGGGGCATCAGAGATGTTCCTCCTGACGGTGATGGCGTATGACCGCTACGCTGCCATCTGCAAGCCCCTGCACTACACAGCCACCATGAGCCGGCAGTTCTGCTGGCTCCTGGTGGCTGCCTGCTGGGCAGGGGGCTTCCTCCACTCCATCATCCAGACGCTGCTCACAATCCAGCTCCCCTTCTGCGGCCCCAACAAAATCGACAGCTACTTCTGCGACGTGCCCCCCGTCATCCGGCTGGCCTGCACGGACATCTATGTCACCGAGTGGCTCATGGCTTCCAACAGCGGCTTGATATCCCTGGTTTGCTTCCTGGTGCTGGTGACATCTTACACATTCATCCTGGTGACAGTCAGGGTCCGCCTCAGCGAGGGGCACTGGAAGGCGCTCTCCACCTGTGCCTCGCATGTGATAGTTGTCACCGTCTTCTTTGTACCCTGCATCTTCATCTACCTCCGGCCCTTTTCTACCTTCCCCTCCGACAAGCACGTCTGTGTGATCTACACTGTCTTCTCCCCGGTGATGAACCCCCTCATCTATACCCTGAGGAACCGTGAGGTGAAGGCCTCCATGTGGAGGTTGTGGAAGCACAGCAGAATCTTCTGAGACACGATGGGTTTGCAACCAGCTTGGGAGTTGCTTTCCTGCAGGTGGATGGAAGGTGGGAGCATGGGAACAGAGCTCAAACCCATCGTGTAGGGCGATATCTGAAATCCAATATTCAGATCCAAAATAATCCAATTCCGATATCCCGATCCAAGATTCCAGAATTTACCTACCCTTGGTTTCTTCAGAGCTGTACGTTTCATCGGTACTTTTACCCGTTTTATGGACTTTAGATGCCCTTAATCCACCTGTGGATTTTTCACTGCTGCAGGACAGATGAGGCATTTTAAGGACTTTCACCGTCCACGCAGCTGCTGGAATCATAATTGCACTTTCTGATGAAATTGAACGTTTCTGATGAACTAGAGCATCCTTCTCGGCACCCTCAAAGAGAAGTCAGGAGGAGCAGACTCTGGAGTAGAGAGTGACAGTGGGATGCAGTGAGCTTTGGGATGCAATGGGTGAAGAAGGAGTTTGGCTTGGGCAGAGCTCAGGTGTTTGGGGTGGAATTCTGAGGGAACTGTGAGGAAGAATACGGCAGGGTCTAAATAACAGCCCTGTGGGCACTGGATCTGCCTGAGTGGGAAATGAGCAGCCTCTGAACATCGCTTGGAAAGAGTAAACCACCAGTACTCACCAAAACTTGCACTAACGTTGGTACTGTTTATTAAGAAACATGGAGAAATTTGTCAGGCGTGGGTAATTCTTTATCCTGAACTACCAATCAGAAAGATGTGAACAACTGTGGTCTTTGCCACTTTCTTTCTTTTTTTTTTTCTCCTCCCACTCTGTTGTCTTGTCTTTGCTCTTTGGGTTTGTTTCCTTGATGCTCCTCCGTTTCTCATAAAAATGGGTGGACTCTTCCCATCACCGCTGCCATTCCCCTGCCTTGGCGAGTGATTACAACCTGCTCAGGTCCCTTCTTGAGGTGTCACCACAAAGACCTGGTTAGGAAGGACTTCTGGAGCCCGAGTGACTCATCTTTCCTCACTGGTGATGAAAGAAAATCATTATTTCCTCTGCTTCAGCTCCAAAACCGTTAGGTCCGGGGGGGGGGGGCGGAAAGGACTGTGCTGTCCACAGCGACTGGCCAGTTTTCAGAACGATTCTTGCTTTTCAGGCTGCTTCTTAGAGCCATTTTCTGAATTTTCTGAAATAGCAGAGACGAAGAAGTTGGTTGGTGTTTAAAACTGGGCTTAGGTTTCGCAAAGCTTCACCTCAGGGTGACGTGGAACTGGAATATCGCAGCCTGGGAGGCCCAGAATACTCTGACTCCAGTTCTGGCAGCTCCCAGGGCTGTGAAAATTAAAAAAAAGCGGCTCCAAAAAGGCTTCAGAAGAGGTTAATAATAAAAAGAATAAATAATTCTTTTATGCCAACAGAATTGCAAGTGGTTTCACAGCAGCTTCTGCTTGGCTGGTGCCCGAACCGCGGAACCGCGCACCCGGGGTATTTCCCAACGCGGAAAGCGAGCGGCGGCCCTGCCCGTGTTGAAATCCGCTCCGGGAGCAGAACCGAGCGGTGGCTGAGACGGAGTGGTTGGTCTTCAGTCATACAGAAGAGGCTGGAAATGCCAAGCAGGTCTTTCACCACCAGATCTGTAAGACCTGCGGAGCGCAGGTTTCAGACTAACCCGTGAAACTGCTGAGTCCCCTCCCACATGAAGCAAGAATTAGAATCATAGAATCATAGAATCATTTTGGTTGGAAGAGACCCTTGGGATCATCAAGTCCAACCATCAGCCCTACTCTACAAGTTCTCCCCTAAAATTAGTCTTTTTTTCTTTTTTTCCTCCTTTTTCTTTTTTGACCTTAGTATGTATTATGTGTCAAAGACCTTTCATGCCTTAGGCCAAGGTGGCAGCTGAGCCACCATCCCTGGAGGTATTTAAAAGATGGGTAAACATAGTGCTTAGAGACATAGAATCATTTTGGTTGGAAGAGACCCTTGGGATCATGGAGTCCAACCATCAGCTCCTCTCTACAAAGTTCTCCCCTACACCAGATCTCCCAACACCACACCTCAACCACTCTTAAACACATGGTTTCATGATGGTTTTTATCAGAGTTAGGTTGATGGTTGGACTCAGTGATCTTAAAGGTCCTTTCCAGCCTTGGCCAGTCTATGATTCTATAGCTGACACGATATTCCAGGCTACATGAGGGTGTAACAGGGTTGCGTTCACACCCAGTCACCTGGATCCCCCAGTTGGAAGGACAAGGTGTGGCTTTCTGCTTTCTACCCTTTGGCTGTCTGTGAGGGAAGGTGTGTGATCTCAGAAGCGATCAGCTTCACCCTGTGGTGCTCCTCTAATCTTTTCAGTTAACAAAGAGAGTGTGGGTCTGAGGGCATGAACATGTCTATTCTAGGAGAAGATAAACTGTGCCCAAGAAGTGCTTTTTGTAATGACCAAGTCTAGATCGACTGATGAGGTCAGACGGACTCGCTTCTGGTGCAGATTTGGGTGAGATAAACCGATTTGCTTATCTGTACTGGGAATAACTTGGGACACCCCGTTGCCGAAGCCTGTGGCTAGAATCACCCCCAGATGTTTTGAAGAGAGAATGTCTTGTATCTCGCTGTCACCACACTAATATCTAACGCAATGGCATAGCATTCAATCCAGTATCTCACAAGATAATAGGCTATCAACAGCTAGCAGCTGTGAACAGGAAAGATCACAAGCAACTACAAAACATAACCTCCAATTGTGGAGAGACACGTAACTGGCTGTATATATTTTTTAAATTATTGTTTGTTTTTTTTTTTAATGTTTAAAAAATTGAAACTTTCTAAACAGTTTCACTTGTGTGGGATTATAATTCTCCAAAACCTATACTGGTACCAGTATAGGTTGGGAAATGACCTGTTGGAGAGCAGCAAAGGGGAAAAGGACCTGGGGATCCTGGTGGGCAGCAGGAGGCCCATGAGCCAGCACTGTGCCCTCATGGCCAAGAAGGCCAAGGGCATCCTGGGGTGTATGAGAAGGGGGGTGGTCAGTAGGTGGAGAGAGGTTCTCCTCCCCCTCTGCTCTGCCCTGGTGAGGCCCCATCTGGAATATGGTGTCCAGTTCTGGGCCCCTCAGTTCCAGAAGGACAGGGAACTGCTGGAGAGAGTCCAGGGCAGGGCTACAGAGATGATGGAGGGAGTGGAGCATCTCCCAGAGGAGGAAAGGCTGAGGGAGCTGGGTCTCTTGAGCTTGGAGAAGAGGAGACTGAGGGGTGACCTCATGAATGTTGATCAATATGGAAAGGGTGAGTGTCAGGAGGATGGAGCCAGGCACTTCATGATGCCCAGTTATAGGACAAGGGGCACTGGGTGGGAGCTGGAACAGAGGAGGTTCCACTTCAATATGAGGAACAACTTCTTCAGGGTGAGGGTGAGGGAACCCTGGCAGGGGCTGCCCAGGGAGGTGGTGGAGTCTCCTTCTCTGGAGACATCCCAAACCCTCCTGGAGGCGTTCCTGTGTGACCTGCTCTGGGTGTTCCTGCTCCAGCAGGGGGATGGGACTGGAGGAGCTTTCAAGATTCTGAGATTCTGTGAAATAAATCCAGTATGAGAGTTTCCTCCCTCTCTGACACGCTACTCCTGTCCTTTGCCACCAGATGGCAGAGGCACATTCCCTGTGTATCTACACACGGGCACTGATGCTGATGTTTCCAGCTAAACTAAACGGTGGAGAATTTCTTTGTAGGATTTTCTTTAGACATATATAAGGATGCAATTTTTTTTTTTGAGACCATAATTGCAGTTTTCTCACACAATAGAATTACTAAAATCCTACAAGGAACAATATATAGAGGAAGAACAATATATAGAACAATCCAGCATTCCACCCTGGGAGACAGCGTCAGTGGCCTAAAGAAAAGCGAAAAGGCTTTTGTTCTGACGTGTGTTTTTAATAACCAACATGTCCACCTGGCAGTAACGAAGTTTCTGTACTCCTTTATCCTTTATGAGAGCAGGAATTGTATCACCAAACCCATCAGAAGCTCAGTCGGTGCCCACCATCAGGAGAACACTGTAAAGGGTTTTTTTTTTGTGCTAGAATTATTTAGGATGGGGTTCATCCCAACCAGATCAGGGCATCCCACTGCAGCATCTCATTCTGGAGCTTAGAGTCTCTCAGTAGAGAAAAATATACCTTTAAAGGGGGAAAAAAGACCAGAGAGGGTTGAGTGTGAACAAGTTGGTACTGTCTGTCAGTCAAGGTGTACAAGTGTTGTCCAAGCCTGATCAGTTGTCCAAGCTGCTGTGGGGCAGCTCCTGGAAATAATTCATCCCACCCTCAGGAAGAACCACTCTTTGAAGTTGCTAGTTTCTGATTAAAGAGGTCACTGACATACAGCTAAAACCCAGCGAGGAGAACACCCTGCATGTTAACCCCCAGGATTTGACACGTCCCAGTATGTGAAACAGCTCATGATGGAGATTGACCTCAGGTATTGGTGTGCTGTGGAAAAAGGCATCGTGGCATGGTACAAATCTGTGGCCTTGGAGGGTAAGGCAGGTGGATTTCCAGAGTGGGCTTTTTTACGTGTGTATTTCCCATTATCCTGTGTTGATTACAGTAAATTTTCCAGATTTTCTTGTGTTGTGGAGTATTAACACCTCTGCTGAAGGTACTGGGTGAGGGATGTTGGTGGTAAAAACAACTTAAGGCCATAACCCAGCCCCTCAAAACGGTGTAATCACAGTAACAGGAGGCAGGTGGAAGAGTCTTCAGCTGTTGTAAATCAGCACAAGCCTAATCAGAGCCCACTGTCCAGTTATTCAGCTGATCTTAATTTTCTGTGCTGTGTTTGTTCAGCAGGTATAAATCAACAGCTCAGAGCTAGGGGGAGCTGCTGGGGTAAGCTGGTGTTGAAGGGAGCTGAGAGCTGCCCCCAGAAGAAGGTTGGAGCACTTGCTAGCAGAGGGTGGGTGGGTAATGTCATGCTGATGGTCGTTGGCTGGATGTTTTGGAGGTTTGGGGGGGGTCCCTAAGAATGTTGCTGGAGTTGCTTGTGTGCAGCTAGTGTGGATGGGCAGTGGCTCCTCTCTCAGGTGAGGGACCTGGTTTTCCATTTGTGGTTTGGATGGGGCTGAATGGCTCCTGTGTGGGTTTTCCAGAAGCCTGTAAGGAAATATACAGTCTGAGCAGCGGGATCAGAGGGGACTGGGGTGGGAAGCTGAGTCCTTCTGCCCAGAGCATGGAATGAGCTATCTTGGCTGTTACTCAAGAACCTCTTCACAAGTCCAGGTTTTGGTGTTTGTGGGATATTCTATTAGTTTTAAGCTTTTCTGCTGTATGGTGGATCTGGAATATGGTGTCCAGTTCTGGGCCCCTCAGTCCCAGAAGGACAGGGAACTGCTGGAGAGAGCCCAAGGCAGGGCTACCAAGATGATTAAGGGACTAGGAAAATTCAAGACTCACTCTTCTGTCATGCTCTATGGCACAAGGTTGTGGAGCAAGACTCATGGATCTTAAAACTGGAAAGGATGTTGCTGCTGGTCTCTGGAAGCTGTGGGACCTGGATGTTCTGCTGGATGTGGATTCCATGTGCCCTCTAGGGGAAGTGCCTGCTATTTCCTCCGCTGCCCTGTAAGGAAACACTACAGATGATCACATGTGTTGATTTGAAATAATTGCTCTGACTTTGACAGGGAAGCCACATGCAAATTCCATCAGGTTTTTAGGAAGCCCGTGTCTCAAGACAAGCAATTTCATCTCATTGATTTGTCTCTCCAGGAAACAGCTGGGGATGTTGGCTTTTTTTTTAACAAGGCCTCAGTAGATGCTGTTAAAAAGTTGGTGCCTGGCAGTGTGTGATGGTGGAACTTGGTGAGCGAGTTTAGAAGTGTGTGCAAATTGGCTCCGCTGTGCATCATTAAACTGTCGTTCCTTTTCTCTCCTGGAAATTAGCAGCTCTCAGAGCTTACCCTCAGGTCTGATTATTGCCTTAACCTAGGGG
Source organism: Jacana jacana (assembly GCA_013400555.1). Classification (NCBI taxonomy): domain Eukaryota; kingdom Metazoa; phylum Chordata; class Aves; order Charadriiformes; family Jacanidae; genus Jacana; species Jacana jacana. The sequence goes on along the minus strand of VZTM01015163.1, from coordinate 48,615 downwards.
ATGGTAAAAGGCTGCCTCAAAGGGAAAACAACACAAACAAACAAAAAAGTCCTTTGAAAATTGACGAGGTCTTCACAACTCTTTTGTGAAATCCTACAAAAACTGAAGAGATCCTGGCCTGATCAATTTTAATTATCGTGGGTCGAGCAGAGCTCTCTGCCCGGCACTGGTTTGGGGGCACAGCTTTAAAACAGCTTGGATTGGGCTGGTTTCAAATCCCTCTCTTCCATGGGGTGACGTGCTGCAGACTGAATCTGGTCCTTGCAGCAAAAATGAAACTCAGAAATGGTTCGTGGCAAAGATAAGGCTCAACCAGAGCTGTCCCAGGGCTCCTGCTCCGCAAACTTCTGGCTGCTCCTCCTTGTCAGAACCTGGTGAAGAGGGCATGAAGTTGTGAATAAAACCCTAAATTTACATTTAGAAGAGAAGATGCTGTAAGAGAATCTGACAGTGAGTTTGATTTCAGCTCATCTAGGAAATGAGTTGCGGTGGGAGACTGTTTGGGTTTCCTCCCCCCTTGTTAAACATAAGACAGCAGAATTAGCTCAAATGAGCTTATCCCTGGGTCTGAAACGCAACTGGTCATCAGAGAAAAAGGAGCATTTTCAGCAGCCAAGTCTGAAACCAGTCTGGGCTCAGGATAAGCGTTCTTGGCTGGGAGAGCTCAAGACTTGAAAAAGCTAAATAATCCCCTGGTTGGCCAAAATCAAATTACTTTGGTTGTGTTTATGCTGGGGATGGTGGAATGGTCCTGGCAAAAAAAGGGGGGGTGGACAACAAACTTCAACAACTGCCCCTGGGCTGTGCCTCTCTGAGAGGGACTGGAGCATCTCCCAAAGGAGGAAAGGCTGAGGGAGCTGGGTCTCTTTAGCTTGGAGAAGAGGAGACTGAGGGGGGACCTCATTAGTGCTTATAAATATGGAAAGGGTGAGTGTCAGGAGGATGGAGCCAGGCTCTTTTTGGTGACACCCAATGATAGAACAAGTGGCAATGGGTGGGAGCTGGAACAGAGGAGGTTCCACCTCAATATGAGGAGGAACTTCTTCAGGGTGAGGGAACCCTGGCAGGGGCTGCCCAGGGAGGTGGTGGAGTCTCCTTCTCTGGAGACATCCCAAACCCTCCTGGAGGCGTTCCTGTGTGACCTGCTCTGGGTGTCCCTGCTCCGGCAGGGGGATGGGACTGGAGGAGCTTTCAAGGTCCCTTCCCATCCCTGGGATTCTGTGTGATGTGGCCACCACTCTCCTTTTGAGCTGACAGGGTCTAGTAGAACTGGGGTCCCTCTAATTCTGTGTGTCATCAGCTGGTGCATGTCTGTATTCTGCAAATAGATTGCTGAGATCTTGTTGTTGGTTTGGTTTTTGGTGGGGGAGGGAGGAAAGGAAATGGCTGGGTTTTTTTATAAGATATAATGTAAAAACTGGAACTTTAAAGCATCCCCCCCCCCGCCTCAGCAAGGGATTTCCTGAGGAGACCACAGCAAAATGAGCAAGTTGAGTTGTAGGAAGTGACTTTGGATGATGGAGCCATTTGGGTGAATAAGACACATCCTGGGTTTCCACTCTACTTCATAAACCAGCAGCTTTAGGGGTCTGACAGCAACATCGGGGCAGGGGGTGGGTTTACACCATCCAAGTATCTCCAGGCTGCTTTGAGCTAATACAAGATGAGGAATACTAGCTGGGAGTTTGATTAGTTATTCTTTATTTTTACCTTGAGGCAGAATATCCTTTCTAAAGGCAATATGTCCCCTCTGTTGTTATTTGGGCCTAAAGCTGAATTTTTTGGTGAATTTTGTTTGCCTTTTTTCTTGAGCAGTATTTCAGAGCTGCTGCAATTACTGCACGTGGACTGGATATTCCAGCATCTAATCTATGATAAATTAATTAGTGCTTCCCATGAATAGCCTTATGTAAGAAACCCTAGGCCTTGTAAATACAAATTTATTTATCAAATAACAGCATGATGGGCACAGCTGAGGAGGCTTTTGGTAACTTGATGACTTTCAGGAGAGCTTAAAGACTGTGTTTGCATGAGGCCAACTGTTGGGCTGTATCATTCACAGGCACGATAATCCTGGGGGTTCAGCCTTTGTAGTGCTGGGTTAATAACCTGGTTAAATGGCAAGCCTGGTTGGATTAGGTTAAAAGCCTATCTCCATCACACCCTTATGTTCTATGAAGGTTGGGTTATGGATTGTCAGCACTGGGATTTAGATGTAAAGTTTCAGATTTAAAAAAAATAAATACCAGACACAAATAGTATGAGGCCAGTAGTGGCACATCCTCTCCTGACAGCAGTTTGGCAGGACTCTTAATGCCTCCAGAGAAAGAGACTCCACACCCTCTCTGGGCAATCTCTTCCAGTGCTCTGGCACCCTCAGCTTTTTCCTCAAGTTGAGATGGAATTTCCCATGTTCCAGTCTGTGCCCATTTCCCCTTGTTCTGTCACTGGGCACCACTGAGAAGAGTCTGGTCCCATCCCTTAAATATTGATAAGTATTGATCAGTCTTACACCAAAGAGATGCTCCAGTCCCTTCATCTTCAGTGCAATGTACTTTGAAGCCCTGTACCATGGGCATTTTATGGTTGGACTTGATCTCAAAGGTCCCTTCCAACCATGAAGATTCTGTGATTTTTTTCATGAAGTATTGCCCTCTGGTGGCTCTTCAGTGTAAAGATGGGTCACTGGTGGTGGTAGCATCATGAGGCCAGTTTAGGGAGATGGCAGGCACAGTCCTAGTTCATCTCACAGCTGGGGATGAGATTGTCCTCTGTATTGTATCTCTTTCTGGCATCTGAGATAATTACAAAACTATTAGATCTGTTCTTTGTTGCAAAACTTCATGGGAAGTATGCCTGGATAGATTGGATTGATGGGCCGATGTTAATGGCATGGATTTCAACAAGGCCAAGTGCCAGGTCCTGCCCTTGGGCCACCGCAACCCCAGGGATGGCTACAGGCTTGGGGCAGTGTGGCTGGAGCTGCCTGGCAGAAAAGGACCTGGGGGTGCTGGGTGACAAGGGGCTGAGCATGAGCCAGCAGCGTGCCCAGGTGGCCAAGAAGGCCAAAGGCATCCTGGCTTGGATCAGAAACAGTGTGACCAGCAGCAGCAGGGAGGGGATTGTCCCCCTGTGCTCAGCACTGGGGAGGCCACCCCTTGAGTGTTGTGTCCAGTTCTGGGCACCTCAACACAAGAGAGATCTGGAGGGGCTGGAGCGAGGAGGGACATGGAACTTGAGAAGGGCCTGGAGAATAAATCTCCTGAAGGAAATGGGAGTGTTGAGCTGGAGGAAGAGGAGGCTGAGGGGAGACTTCATCCCTCTCTACAACTGCTTGAAAGGGCATTGCAGAGAGGTTGGTGCTGGTCTCTTCTCACGGGCAATGAGCCATAGAAGGAGAGGGAATGGCTGGAAGCTGCAGCAGGGTAGGGTTAGGCTGGCCATGAGGCAAGAATTCTTCCCAGCAAGAGTGGTCAGAGCCTGGACTGGGCTGCCCAGGGAGGTGGTGGAGTCCCCATCCCTGACTGTGTTTCAGAGTGGATGAGATGTGGTGTTGGGGGATCTGGTGTAGGGGAGAACTTTGTAGAGTGGGGCTGATGGTTGGACTCCATGATCTCAAGGGTCTCTTCCAACCAAAATGATTCTGTGGTTCTATGATGGTTCTGGGGCAACTGCAGTACATGCAGAACTGGACCGTGTGGACTTAGTCCAGCCATAGGTTCTGTGCAGCCATGGAGGGAGAGAGTGGCCTGTGCTTTCTAACACTTGGACAACTCCAACTTGGTCTTCTGATATGTAGCCAAAAGTCTTAATTTTGTAAGCATTGCACCCTTGCAGACAGGCTTTGAGGAGTGGAAACAGCCCTGTTCCTGTTAGTAATGCAGAAACTCTGGGCAGGGGGAACTAGAACAGACGTGTTTCTATCGCTGTACGTTGGGTGGGATGAGGTGCTCCCATAAATGATTGTATGATGCATGGATACTTTCTGGATCCCAGAGGGGAGTCTTTGTTAGCTCTTCCAAGCAGTGCTGGTAACTTCTTCTACCCCTTCTTATGCCAGGGCATGCACCCACTTCAAGGAGTGTGGGGATTTCATGAGTAGCTTATTTCCTGTCACTTCTGTAGGGGGCATGTTAATTGAAAAGGTGGCTCCTGAATGAGAATTAGAGGTTGCCCATAAAAAGTCAACGTGGGAGGCATCAATGCTGGCACATGATGTGGTGTTGGCTGTCACTGCTGCTCATCTAAGGGATGCTCATCCTCTGAGTGGCTGCTGCCACATTTCCTTTGACCCAGTAAGTCTGAGAGACTTCAGGCTCCAGAGCAAGACAGATTGGTTTGAAAACAACCCATGACCAAGGAATTTGAAGGCTGTGGTTTAACTTAAACCAGAACGCTGGACTCCAGTGAGATGTAAAACATCAGTAACCTGGAAATGGCACCTGAGAAGGGCTGGCAGGACCTGAGAATGATGCCATTGATTTCTTTTTCCTGGGAGCATTCCCTAGGAACCAGCCATGGCTCTTGAAGAAGGTCCTACAATATGAAAGTTACAGGAATCAAAGGATTCGGGGTGATGAAAGAGTTCATCTCGCTTCTAACTCCTGCTGAGCCTTTGACAATATTCTGCAAAAAGCCTCATACATGCAATAAAGGCAACAGTGCAGAAAGCTTCAGAGACCCTCCCCAGATACAGCCTCATGTGTTTATAAAGCCTCATTAAAGACCAGAGGTGCTTACCCTCGCAGCCAGCCTAGCAGTTACACCGGTGCTGGTGGACCATCTGTGTGAATATTCCTATGCTGCTCAATCAGGACCTACCCCCCCTTCACAGACTGATGCTCCTGAGTCTACAGGGAAGTGATTTTTCTGTCCTATGCAGGAAACCTGATCAGATGTAGAAAGAGGAAAAAGGGTAGTCCTGTTTCCTGGAGATACAGACGACGATAGTTCTCCAGTAGCTCATCCTTTGTACCAGTGAGTATTTCTGTGCTACGTTTCTGTTGTGATTCACCTGAAGGCCCTTATTTTAAGAAGCGATGCTGGGACTTGGAGCACCATGTGCCTTGTATTTCTGCTGACTAAAATATTATGGCAGCTTTTAAGCTCTGATTTTTGGTCCCTTTCAGGCTGGGACAAAGCTCTTGTAAGAACTTCAGACTGACAGAAGAGCCTGTCTCAGTCACCTGTATAATTTGTTCTGTATCCCTTAAAAAGGAGAACGTGGTAACAATATTCATGCCACCACACTCTAATGTGCAAGCAAGGAGGTGTTTGTGCCAAACTTTGCTTTATCTCTCTTATGGGGCCACTTGGTAGTAAATCATTACTGTAAGTACTGAGTTCTGCTCAATGAAGCAAGGAGGGTAGATGGAAAGATCCTTCCAGTGCCAAACCTTCCTAGACTTTGAAGTGGGAAAAGGGGGAGCAGAAATCCAGCTAGATCCTGCAAGTACTAAAGCTGTTAGGGAAATCCATAGGGTAAAATGTAAAGAAAGGAGGGAGCTGAGAGGATTTCTAGTGATCTGTCCTTCACCCCCCTGCCCCCTCGCTCAGAGTGCGGATACAGCCCTGAGCAACTTGGCCGGGCACCTCCAAAGCCCAGTTGAGCTGAAACCACCACAGAGGAGGCATCTTTGTCTTCAATTTCCAGCTCTTCAGTCTGAGAAGATGGCTTGCAAGTATTCAACTTTTTGGATTAATCGCTGTCAAGCTTAATACCTCTATTTTGGCTTTTTACATTGGGTGTATGTGAGTCAAAACTAGACCTTGAGTGTGGCAATGCGAACTTGCAAATGGTTTTGATCTGCAGAACAGACCAAAACTAATCCCACCCTTCAGAAGGGAGATGCAATTTTGACTAAGTTAGAACTTCTTCTTTCTTCCAGGTACGTAGGCCTCTGCAATCGTTTCTACCATGAAAGATAAGACACAGAGGGTCAACCTATCAACGGTGTCTGAATTCATTCTCGTGGGCCTTTCTGATGCTCCAGAAGTCCGCTTTCTTCTCTTTGCGCTATTTTTGATCATTTATGTGGCCACCATGGCAGGCAACATCACAATCCTGGTTGCCATGAGCACAGACGCGCGTCTGCACAACCCCATGTACTTCTTCCTTGGCAACTTATCCTTGCTGGATATCTTGTGTCCCACTATCACTGTGCCGAAGATGCTGGAGGCCTTGTTGCTGGAGAACAAGGTGATTTCGTTTACTGGCTGCGTGTTCCAGCTGTTCTTCTTCATCGATGTTGTAGGCACGGAGATCTTCCTCTTGGCCGTGATGGCGTATGACCGCTACGTCGCGATATGTCACCCGCTGCAGTACATGAACATTGTGAGTCTGAAACTCTGTGCTCACCTTGCCATTGGCACCTGGGTAGTCGGGTTTTTCAATTCTCTCTTGCACACATCCTTGGTTTTCACGCTCTTTTTTTGTGATTCTAATGAAGTTGACCAATATTACTGTGACATTCCCCCCGTGCTGGCCCTTTCCTGCTCCCCTACTTACAGTAGGGAACTGGTGACCCTGGTCATTGCTGGGGTCCTTGGAAGCGCTGCCTTTGTGGTCACTCTGGTCTCATATCTCTATATCCTGGCAGCCATTCTGTCCATGAGCTCTTCTGAGAGCAGGCACAAAGCTTTCTCCACTTGTGGGTCTCACTTGATGGTGGTGTGCCTCTTCTATGGGACCACCATTTGCACATACGTACGGCCTTCCTCCACCTACTCACCTAATCAGGACAGGATCGTTTCCATGCTCTATGGAACCCTCACTCCCCTGCTGAACCCCATAATCTACAGTCTGAGGAACAAAGAAGTTAAATGTGCCCTGAGAAGGCTCATCAGCCAGGTCAGAACCACATTGAGGAGACAAGAACATCTCTCTCTGTCTCTGGCATCCTCAGCAGTTGGGTAGATGCTGCAGTTTGTGACCCATCTTCTCTAACTTTAGTTCCATCTAAAAGCTGAAATCAAAACCCTTTGTCTGGGCTCCCTTTACAGTTAAGAGGGAAGGGTGTGCACCTCCAGAAGGCTGACTGGGTGGCATGGTTTTAGGTCATCACAGGAGGAGACTACTTCAGCTGGTAATGTTTTTCTCTACAGAGCACAGAGGAAGCTTAAATGAGAGCTTCAGCCTTGGACATAGGGGGTTGGATGCATATCTTAGAGCATGAGTGCTGGGAGCTTGTACCATATGCATGTCCAGATGCATGTTCTTCTACAGTGCAGCAGCTTAGTGCTTCTTGTTGTCCACATTGCTCCTGCAGAACACATAAGTACCCCCTTTGTGGGAGATTGACTGGAAGGAAGGCTCCTTTGCCATCATTTAAGGTCATCAGCCTGCATGTGTTTTCACCCAGCATGCCAAGAATCCAGCTGCAACACCTGCAAGTGCCCCCAGGCATGATCTGGCCATGGTTTGCAACATGCATCTCAAAACCAGTCTGCCAGGGTGCAAATCAACTCCTGTAAACTAGGGAGATGTCAATTATGCTGATGACTATCCATTAGAGAGCTTTCTCAGCCTCTTTTTCTGTCCGGGGGTCAGGGAGGTTTTGCAGTCACAGAATTGTAGGGTTTGGGAGAGACCTCTGGAGAACATCTGGTCTAACCCCCTGCCAAAGTAGGGTCACCTAGAGAAGGCTGGACACGAATCTGTCCAGCTGGGTTTTGAATGTCTCCAGAGAAGGAGACTCCACAACTTTCCTGGGCAACCTGGTCCAGACCTCTGCCACCCTCAACATAAAGATTTTCCTCAGATTCAGATGGAACTTCTTCTGTTCCAGTCAAGGGTGTTGTGACCATGGCACTGACATGCTCTGGCGTTTCTCCATGTTGGCAGACTGAAGGAAGCTTCTCAGGGTACTGTAGGTCTGTTTGGGTCCATAACTAGGCAGAGTGCTTCATTCCAGCTATGAATGAAGGTGTGGCTGACAAAAAGGCAGTAGAAATAGCTGTGCAGAGAAGGGGGGGGGGTTCTGCAGACTCCTCTGTGCCTTGTGGCTCCAAATGTGTGGGTCTATCTTGGCTAAAAGTCTCTGTCTGGGCTGGGTTGATAAACTCTTACAGCTTGAGGTGGACCTCAGGCCCTGTTGGAGGGCTGTGCCATGTCACACTGTTGTGCCTGTTGCTAAAATAACTGATGTGACTGTTGATTGCATGCTGCACCTCAGTAAAACCAACCACTGAGGATGTCTGAGTGGCCTTTTTTTGTGGTTGCTGTCTCGGTGTAAAGGGTAAGGAAACGACTTACCTCATAGTGACTTGTATCTTAGTGGCAACAAGTGAACATCCTCAATATTGAACCAGCAGAAATAATTGCACCCATTCTCAGCTGTTGGTCATAGGATCACCTCAAGGTTGGAAAGGACCTACAACATCATCTGGTCCAACCCTCCTCCTGTCACCAATCCCACCCACTGAGCTACTAAATCATGTCTTGTAGTACCTCATCCAGAAGGTTCTCGAACGCCGCCAGGGACAGTGACTCCCCCACCTCCCTGGACAGGCCATCCCAGAGCCTGACCACTCTGGGGGAGAAAAAGCTTTTCCTGACATCTCCTCTAAATCTCCCCTGGCGCAACTTGTGGCCATTCCCTCCAGTTCTGTCATGAGTTCTCTCTGGGAGAAGAGGCCGACCCCCTCCTCTTCACAACCTCCCCTCAGGAAGTTGAAGAGCGCCATGAGGTCTCCCCTGAGACTTCTCTTCTCCAGATGAAACAATCCCAGCTTTGTCAGCTGTTCCTCATAGGACTTGTGCTCGAGACCCCTCACCAGTTGTGTTGCCCTTCTCATGGTGACAGTGGGTTCAAAGGTCTACTGTAATGACCAAAGAGCTTTTTCCCTGGGGTAATAAATTCTGGTTTTTCTTTTGTGGGGGCTCTTTAAAATTTATTTCACCAGCTACAGAAAATGCACGTAAGTCTGTCCAAGACCACTTAGATTTCAAAGCTGAGCACTGGGAAGCAGGTGAGGCCACCTGTGAAGCTGTAATGCTGCCCACAGAGTTCTCTGAGCATAAGTTCTAATGGTGCACAAGGTGACCCAATGTATCTTTCCTGGCCTGTAGTTCCTGCTCCAGAACAAAGGACAGACTGCTTAGTTGGTAGAAATGAAATGTGGTCAGAAGTCCTCTACTGCCGAACAGGGGGCATTTACCATCATGAACAAAGCAGCAGATACATACAGAGCTTCCTGTGGTTTTTGAGCTGTGACAGTTCATTTAAAAAATAAAAAAGGCCATTATTCCACAATCGTTTGGCAAATCACAAGATGGGCATCAACGTACAATCATTTGGCAAATCACAAGATGGGCATCAATGTGGACTTCAAAAGATGTGCCTGGAAACCTCAGTGCAGGCTGGAGCACCGTTCTATTTCTGGGGTCAGTGGACTACTCTGCAGGGTCCCAGAAGTTACTGCAGATGTCAGATGGGGAGGGGGAAGGAGCAGCCATGCTCAGTTTCCTTGCAAATCTGAGATTTCTGGTGGTTGAACCTGGGTCTGTGAGATAAGACTTGTTCAAGAAGCATTTCCCTTTTGAGGCTCGTAGGCTCTTGCAGTGTTTGGTGGTGTATCTGTTGGGTTGGAGAGCAGAAAGCAGCTGTGAGGACCTGTCTGAGGGCTGGTGTGTGCCCAGTGGGTTGGCATTAACATGGATGATGTGAACGCCTGGATGGAACAGAGGAGAACTTGGAGTCCTCAGTAGAGGAAGGACCTGGAGCTGTTGGAGTGGGGCCAGAGGAGGCCACAGAGATGCTGGGAGGGCTGGAGCCCCTCTGCTGGGAGGACAGGCTGAGAGAGTTGCTGGGTGGTGGGATCAGTCTGGAGAAGGCTCCAGGGAGACCTCAAAGCCCCTTCCAGTCCCTCCAGGGGCTCCAGGAAAGCTGGGGAGGGACTCTGGATGAGAGAGGGGAAAGGGCTTGACCCTGAAAGAGGGGAGATGGTGCTGAGATGTGGGGAAGAACTTGTTTGGTGTGAGAGTGGTGAGAGCCTGGCCTAAGTTGCCCCGAGAAGTTGGGGCTGCCCCATCCCTGGAGGGGTTGAAGGCCAGGTTGGAGGGGGCTTGGAGCAACCTGGGCTGGTGGGAGGTGTCTTCCCCCCCCATCATGGAACTGGATGATCTTTAAGGTCCCTTCCAACCCATATCTTTCTATGATTCTATGATTTTCTGGCAGAGTGGGGTCAGCCTTGCTCTGTTCTCCAGTGACAAGCTCTGCGGTGAAGCTCAGTTGCTGTTTATTCAACAGACCTTGAGGTGAGAGTCCCCACGTTGGAGTAAGGAAAAACCAAAGGTGTCCCTGTTCAGGGCAGGGGCTGTAACTGGGTGGTCTTTAAGGGCTCTTCCAGCCCAAGTTATTCTCTGATTCTATGACAGAGGGGCTCAGTGAGGATGACTTCAGCAGTGTAGACATGAGAGTGACAGGTCATGTTATCAACAGAGACTTTCATAGCTGGAAAAGAGCTTTGCTCAGCGTCTCCATGTTCCATTGGCACTGAGGGAAGAGTTCAGGTGCTGCTTGGTTTCAGGAAGGTTCAGGGGACACTTCTGCTTGGCAGATGACCTCCTGGCACAGGGACAAAGGAGCATGCACTGACTCTTCAGAGCCATATGCATACATACATGCATACATGTTTGCTGGGCTGGGCATAGACCTTCAGCCTCACTGCTGGTAGGACCTGGGGACATGCAGCAGCCTCACCTCTCCTGGGCTGTTGGACCATCCATGATGTATTTCCCTCTAGCAATCACCAAACCAGAAATGTGAGAATGTAATAGATCTATTACTGTGTTTTGATTCACATTTTCTGTACTACACACAACTTTAACCAAACACACAGTACAAACAGAAATGCATTTAACCAAACTGGCTGCTGAGAAGATAAACACTGATTTCCCTAAACTGGCCCAGTAATGAACTGTCACTAATTGATTCACAGAATCACAGAATATCAGGGGTTGGAAGGGACCTTGAAAGATCATCCAGTCTAATCCTTCTGCCAGAGCAGGAACACCTAGATCAGATCACTCGGGAATGCGTCCAGGTGAGTTTGGAATGTCTCCAGAGAAGGAGACTCCACAACCTCCCTGGGCAGCCCCTGCCAGTGTTCCCTCACCCTCACTGGGAAGAAATTTTTCCTCATATTTAACTGGAATCTCCTCTGTTCCAGCTTGCATCCATTAGCCCTTGTCCTATCATTGGATGTTACTGAGAAGAGCCTGGCTCCATCCTCCTGACACTCACCCTTTCCATATTGATCAACATTCATGAGGTCACCCCTCAGTCTCCTCTTCTCCAAGCTCAAGAGACCCAGCTCCCTCAGCCTTTCCTCCTGTGGGAGATGCTCCACTCCCTCCATCATCTCTGTAGCCCTGCCCTGGACTCTCTCCAGCAGTTCCCTGTCATTCTTGAACTGAGGGGCCCAGCACTGGACAGCATACTCCAGACGGGGTCTCACCAGGGCAGAGTAGAGGGGGAGGAGAACCTCTCTCCACCTACTGACCACCCCCCTTCTCATACACCCCATTCTCCAGAAACACGGGAAGAAAAAGTTCTTCCAATTGAACTCCTTTTGCAAAAACATGTGTTCTTGTGAGTTTTTTTCCTTTCCTTGTGAAGTTCAGTACATCAGTAGGTTTGCTCATCCTCTGCACGTGTTATGCCCGATGTTCTCATCAATTCCCCAAACACAAACTCCAGAGAGAAGTCCCTGCGGGATTCCCTTGGGGAGCTCTCACTCCAGGTGCCCTGGAGAAGCTATGGTGGTTTATCCCACGACTGTGGGATGTCATTCTGGTTTCACGAAGACCGACAGAGCCCATGTTTTTTTGACTTTAGCATAATAATTGCCGAGTGCAGGTCTGCAAATGATGCAGGAGGCCTTTGAGATGAGAGAGGGTGGGTGAGTTTCTGCTGCCAAGTCGCGCCGCCTGGGTAAGTGTTGACTGTCCTCCCGAGTCTCCGTCGGCAATTCAGTCATTGCCTGCGTGGACAAAACCTTCCATCAACACCTGCCTGATGGTCCCACCTGCCCGATGGTCCCACCTGCCCATAGTTTCACTGGGATGGAAGAGAGCTGTGTAAAACCACAGAAGCTCCCATGCCAGGTAGGAAAATCAAGGGTCTTGTGAAGAGACTCGTGATCAGGACTGCAGCAAAGGCACAAAAGAAGAGGAGGAAAATGGCAGTGCGTGTTGAATAACTCGTTGATGCATCTGTTGACAAGGAGTTTGAGCACCACAGAGAAAGGGTGTCAGTCTGAAGTTTCAAGTCTGGCTGAAGACTCTGGAGGACTCGAATGTATGTGAGGAGGGAGAGGAACCGAGGGAAGTTTTAAACCGTAATCGTTGGAAATACCTGTTCAGGTGTTGGTATCTGGCACTGATCATCCTTCTCAAAAGAATGGGGATCTCAAAAAATGAGAAGATGTATAGACAAAAGGCGGTCTGCAGACACCCTCTCAAGTGTATTTCACCACCCCACCCCCAGGAGCTGCAGGAGAAGAGACATGAATGAAGGAGAGAAGAAAGATGGCAGCGGCAACCCATAAGAAGGAGTTTTAGTGACTGGTGAGATTGAATCCCCCAAATCTCGTGTGCTGCCCTTGCCCAGCCAACGGCACAACCATCTCTGGGTTCATCACTTCACCCAGCTTTGATCAGAGGAGGAATGGAGCACTGTAGGTGCCTGTTGGTAGCAGGAGATGACTATTGCTGCTGCAGATGGTACAGGCAATATTTGACACCAACATAAAAAAGTGCAGCTTTCTCTCCTTTGCCTGCCTGCTCCATCCTCTGGTCCATTCCTCCCAGTTAAGTTGTCCTTGCTTAGTCTACCCCTTAGATCTAGACCTTAGCTCATTCCTTCCTCTGCCATACATGCAGATCATTCTCCTGTTGGGAATCTTAACCTAAATTTAGACACCCAAACTCCATAAGCGTGGCTGCACGCTTGCTGTCTACCCTCTCATTAAATGCAAGAAGCGAGTGATAATTGAGCTTCAGGGTCTTGAGAGCTTTTCCAGATGGATAGAACGGCCCTGTGGAAGTGCCTGACTCCAGTCCTAGCAAGGATATTTGCTGATAATCATAGAATCATAGAATAATAGAATCATTTAGGTTGGAAGAGACCCTTGGGATCACCGAGTCCAACCATCAGCCCTACTCTACAAGGTCTCCCCTACACCAGATCCCTCAACACCACATCTAATCTACTCTTAAACACAGTCAGGGATGGGGACTCCACCACCTCCCTGGGCAGCTGATTCCACTGACTGACCACTCTCTCTGTGAAAAACTTCTTCCTAATGTCCAGCCTAACCCTACCCTGCTGCAGCTTCCAGCCATTCCCTCTCCTTCTATGGCTTATTGCCCGGGAGAAGAGACCAGCACCAACCTCTCTACAATGCCCTTCAAGCAGTTGTAGAGAGTGCTCATATTGAGAGCTTCTCGATAGAGACATTGGTGGGAGAGGAAGGTGAGGATTGTATCATGCACCGAGTTGGAGGAGCGGGTTGGCACTCTCTTGGAAAATCCTTTCTGAACGTGAGAACTAGAGGTGTGCCGTAGTCTACTGGAAGGAGGTCTGGAAGGTATAAAATTGTAGGCACCATTGAGGCTGTTTGAGGGAAGTTGAAGGATGAAAAAACTTCTTTATAGAGAAGTAATCATAGAATCATGGAATGGTCACGACCGGAATGGACCTTCAAAGCTCATCTCATCTGACCTCCCCACAGTCAGCAGGGACACCCTTAAATAGACCAGGTTGCCCAGGGCCTCGTTGAGCATCCCCTTGAATATCTCTAGGGAAGGGGCCTCAACCACTTCCTCTGGCAACCTTGTTCTGTGAAAATGCTGAGATTATTCTCATTTGTTTGATCCCAGAAGTTCCTGATGAGATATGTTTGATCAAATCTGTATTATTTGACCACAATTGGTTCTGGATTTTTTAATGTATTATATGTATTTTGGGCATCTGCTTGAGCAGTATCACATTAGCTATGCAATAGAGACAAAGTCCTGAACTGGGAAGGAAGCAATGAAGGGAAAAATCTGCCTTCAGATTTGCCCACTTTGGCAATTTTTGGTCAAAATGTTTAAAGTAAAAGTGTCAACCTTCAGGAGTTACGTTGTGTGCCGATCTGCAGAGAGACAGCTGGGGTTGATACCCTCTCCCTTTCGCCATCTACAATGCAAGTGTCAACATCTCAACAGGTCATCCTCAGAGGTGCCATCAGAGGGTGAGTTGTCTTATCCCAAGCGAAATAACTCGTAACAGGTCAGAAAAGCCAAGTTTGCATGTTGCCTGGGAGGCTAGACAGCTCGTTTATAGCTGTGTGGAGCGTGGTCATCCAAAGCAAGATGGATTTTTCTTCTAACAACCGAGAAATCAATGCCAGAAGGAAGGACTACAGCTCGCCTCTAGAGAGATAAAAAGATACCAGTTCCTAGCCTAAAAAGCACTGACACCGTCCCTCAGGATGATCAATTCCAAGTTAAGCTTTCACTGTGTAACGGGACCTTGTGTTAACTTAAGATATTTGAGATGAACTAGATGTTTGAAATATAGGAAAAATCATCAGTGTCAACAAGGTTACACGATTGCAGCTGTGGACAGGATATTTATGAACCACTCGTGGCCCAAAACCCCCTTAGGACTTGATACTGGAAGGGAATCAAAGGCCAAAGGAGAGGTTGTGACAAACTGCTTTCTGTGAAGGACTTAAAAAAACCCACTTCTAGGAACTGCTGGTGTTTCTTCCAGAGATGGCACTGTCGTTGCAAGGAAAAAAATCAGCAGTTCTTAATGTTTTTTTTTCTTTTCCATTTAAACTCGGTGATGGTGCCATTTTTGCGTTGCTATTTATGAAGTGGAAGTTGCGTCGGGATTTTTTTTCACCCTCTTCCCTCCACCTCTCTCTGCAGTGATGTAAGAATGGCTGATGAGAACTGCACCAAGGTGACCCGGTTCACCTTCTCGGGACTCACAGAGCACCCACAACTGAAGCCCATCCTCTTCGCCCTCTTCCTGGGCACCTACTTGGTGACGTTAGTGGGGAACCTCGGCCTGATCGCTCTGATCAGGCTCAGCCCTCAGCTTCACACCCCCATGTACTTTTTCCTCGTCAACTTGTCTTTCTTAGACGCTTGCTACTCCTCCACCATCAGCCCCAAAATGCTGCTGGACCTTCCAACACAAAACAAAGCCATTTCTTTTGCTGGCTGCCTCACACAGTTTTATTTCTATGCCGTTTTTGCCACAGCTGAGATCTACCTGCTGACCACCATGGCCTATGACCGCTACGTGGCCATCTCCAAGCCCTTGCTCTATCAGGTCATCATGTCTCCTAGTGTCTGCAGGAGCCTGGTTGCCATGTCCTACCTTGCAGGGCTGCTGAATGCCATCGTGCACACAAGTGCACTGATCCGGCTGTCCTTCTGCGGGCCTGTGGTCATCAACAACTTCTACTGTGATGGGCCTCCGCTCTTTGTTGCCGCCTCCACTGATACGCATCTCAACGAGTGTTTAATGTTTGTGTTTGTGGGTTTCAACATGACAACCACCAACCTGCTCATCCTCACCTCCTATGCCTGCATCGGGGTGGCTGTGCCCAGGATGGGCTCTGCTGCAGGCCGGCGCAAAGCCTGCTCCACCTGCGCCTCCCACCTGGCAGCCATCGTCATATTCTACGTGTCTGCTACGTTCAACTACATGCAACCCGCTTCATCAAACTCACTGGAAAGCAAGAAAATCGCCTCCATCTTCTACACCATTATAGTCCCCATGCTGAACCCCATGATCTACAGCCTGAGGAACAAGGAGGTGAAGCAGGCCCTGACCAGTTTCATCAGGAGGAAAATGCACTGCTGAAGGTCGATCTCATTTAATACCTATTTTCCTTTTTCTCTCTCTAAGGAGAAAGTTTCACACCGGTCTCTTTTGCCTCCAAAAGCTTTTGGCACCTCATTTCAATTAGGGTTGAAAAATTAATTAGTCTGGTCTCAGACTGTGCCCCCTGACATCAGACTTGTCTCTAATATGAACCTCTTGGCCAGTGACTCTACCTCCCGTGTGCTAATCAGGATGCCACTGGGGAAAACAAGGTGAAAGGGAAGTCATAGAATCATAGAATCATAGACTCATTTAGGTTGGAAGAGACCCTTGGGATCATCAAGTCCAACCATCAAAGGTTGCCATCAAGTCTATGGGCAAGAAGTCGTGATGATCCGGACCTTCACACAGGATGGGGGGAGTCTGATGGAACCTCTGGAGATGACCTCGTCCTAGCACCTGCTCAAAGCCAGGTCAACCAGAGAGGCTGCCAAGGAACATGTCCACTCTGAACATTTTTAAGGATGGAGAGCCCACAACCTCTCTGGGTTTTCAGTGCTTGGTCACCTTTACAGGAATAAATCTTTTCCTTGTGTTTAAAGGGAGTTTCCTGTATTGCAATCTGCCTTCTCGCTGGGCACCACTGAGGAGAGTTTGGTTCTGTTTTCTTCATTCCATCCCCAACAGGTATTTAAACTCACTGAGATGATCCCTCCAAGCCTTCTCTTCTCCAGGCTGAACTATCTGAGCTGGCTTCTGGTATGAGTAGTTCTAGTTCCTTAAACTCCTTCTCTGGTCCCACTCCAGCATGTCCTTGTCTAGCACTGAGATGCCTGGAGGGGTTCAAGGCCAGGCTGGACAGGGCTTTGATCAACCTGGTGTAGTGGGAGGTGTCCCTGCCCATGGCAGGGGGTTGGAACTGGATGACCTTTGAGATTCCTTCCAGCCCGAACCAATATATGATACTATGATAGCAACAAGTGGTCATAGCAGCCCTGATCACCTTCACCTTGTGTTTTCTTGCCCGGCCACATGCACACTCACCCCCTCCCATGGACTAGGACCCTGCATTTTAGAGGACCTTCAGGCCATCCCCGCGCAGATGTGACTGGTTGCATCCGTCTCCTGGATGGACCTTGGACCTGTGCTGTAGATACTTTTATTCCCCAATGGACAAATGTACATATATTGTAGCTTATTTCCAGCCACATCTCCTTTTGCTTCTGACTGGACCCTCCTGGAAGAACCCTGACTCCAGTTCATCATTTGCCATGGCTCTGGCTGTTGATGCACCCCCTTGTGATGTCCCACGCACTTGTTGCAAGGTGCTTAGTGGTCAGTCACTGGAATGGGCTGCCCAGGGAGGGGGTGGAGTCCCCATCCCTGACTGTGTTTCAGAGTCCATGAGATGTGGTGTTGAGGGATCTGGTGTAGGGGAGAACTTTGTAGAGTGGGGCTGATGGTTGGACTCCATGATCCCAAGGATCTCTTCCAACCTAAATGATTCTATGATTGATTCTGCCAACCAGAAACTGTTGGCCAGGGGCAGGTGTTCTCTCGGCAGCTTGGTGGTGTGATGCAAAGATCTTCTCCTTCAAGCTCTAGTGGTAACTCCTGTACCAACTGCTGGAACGGTATATGACAACCCATAAACTCTCCAACCACCAACTTCAGGGTGTATGGAGTAGTTGTGACAAACTAAACTGCTTTAGAAGTGCTCGTTGCCATCTCTAACGAAGAGGAAAGTTTCCTTCTCCTCAGTGTCCCTGAAATTGTCCCCCGGGGGCTTGTTAGGAAGAATGAGGTAGGTTTACTATGAGCTTTCTAAGAACCTTTCAAGATCAGCAGAGGTTTCTTCACCACACCCAGAAGGGCTTGTTAAGCTGATGACTCCTGGGTGGCTGGTCCCCAGGGGAGCTCCTTGTTTTGGGAAAGGGGAGAAGTGTAATTTGTGATGGAAATAGATTTAATGACTTTGCTGATGTTGGAGTTGAGGCCTGCTGAGAGGCTTCCAGTGGGCCATGCCATGGCTGTCGCCTCTGCCTTCTGCTACTCCTATGTAGTCTTGTTAAGAGGCCAAGGCCTGTTCTCCCGACACGTACAGTTCACGTGCATTTCTTTGCCTTCACTAATCAGATACTTTATGTTTGCCTTATCTTCCCTATCTTTCATTCATGAAAAGAGTATTTTTTTAAAAAATAAAGAGTCTTTCAGGTGTGGTAGGAGCCTGGGTTGGTCTAGGAAGAGGCTGGTGTCTGGCTCTGGCTACACTTCCCCTTTTCTGTTTTTAATCTGCACTAAATTTAGCTTTGTATTTACCTGCTAAAGGCTTAATCTATCCAAGAGCTCACTTACCTTATCCCAAGAGACTCTGCAGAAGGTGCAGGCCTCTCCAAGACACAGCCCACCACGTCCAAACTCCATTCCAGGCTTGCTCAGCTGATGTAATTCAAGGTGAACTAATGCTCCTGGTAGGTGGCTGGAGGGTCTTGTTCTGGGGTGGTGCTGAGCTGCAGGAATTCTGTCCCTGCTGGGGCGGGGAAGGATGAGTCGTTCACCAAAGTGGCAATATGCCCTACCCCAGCAAGGACCTGCTCCAGACATCAGACCCTCCTTCCCCTGGGCCCCCTCAAAGGCAGCAGATAGCATTAGGGGTAGACTCATGGCATGTGACTTTCCCCCAGGGGGCAGCCATCTGCCCCAAAACCCAAGCAAGGAGTTTGCCCTCACACATTTTACATCTTACATGGTGTAAAAGTAAGGGAGTAGTTGAAGGTCCAGCACTAAATAACCTTTCTCGTTTCCCTGCGCTGGCTCAGAAGGCAAGAGCCATGGCTGGGGCCATGTGCCCTCCTGTGAGCAGCAGGAGAGCCCCAATCTGTCCTTCTGGGGTGGCTTTCTGGGCTCAGACCCATGAATGCCACCTCCAGATGTTGGGGCTTGATGGCAGTGTAAAGATCCAGGGCTGAAACCACCCCTTAGTTTGGTCCTTCCCTGCACAGGATGGGTATGAGCACACTTCTGGTGTGTGGGACGCGGCCTAATGAGTGACATTCCTTCACTAATTGCATTTTCCACAAGGTAAGGATGCACAGAGCATCCTCATGACACCTTTTGAGCCACTGCTGTGATCTGCCCTTACTTTCTGGAGGGACTCCACTTTCTGCTGGCTTGGCAGAGGAAACCACACCAGCCCGAATCCCGGCTGTTGGTTTGTGTTGGCAAACACTGAAGGCGGAGGGTGCACCACGAAATGCTAATTACACACTCGTGTACCCGGGAGGAGCTGTTATTAAACAGCTGTTAAACCCCTGCTGTGTGGGGAGGACATCTTTGCACACCCGTGTGGTTACAGCTGGGCGGGGTGGAGAGGACATCTTTGCACACCCATGTGGTTACAGCTGGATGGGGAGGGGAGGACATCTTCGCACACCCATGTGGTTACAGCTGGGCGGGGTGGAGAGGACATCTTTGCACACCCATGTGGTTACAGCTGGATGGGGAGGGGAGGACATCTTCGCACACCCATGTGGTTACAGCTGGGCGGGGTGGAGAGGACATCTTTGCACACCCATGTGGTTACAGCTGGATGGGGAGGGGAGGACATCTTCGCACACCCATGTGGTTACAGCTGGGCGGGGTGGAGAGGACATCTTTGCACACCCATGTGGTTACAGCTGGATGGGGAGGGGAGGACATCTTCGCACACCCATGTGGTTACAGCTGGGCGGGGTGGAGAGGACATCTTTGCACACCCATGTGGTTACAGCTGGATGGGGAGGGGAGGACATCTTCGCACACCCATGTGGTTACAGCTGGGCGGGGTGGAGAGGACATCTTTGCACACCCATGTGGTTACAGCTGGATGGGGAGGGGAGGACATCTTCGCACACCCATGTGGTTACAGCTGGGCGGGGTGGAGAGGACATCTTTGCACACCCATGTGGTTACAGCTGGATGGGGAGGGGAGGACATCTTCGCACACCCATGTGGTTACAGCTGGGCGGGGTGGAGAGGACATCTTTGCACACCCATGTGGTTACAGCTGGATGGGGAGGGGAGGACATCTTCGCACACCCATGTGGTTACAGCTGGGCGGGGTGGAGAGGACATCTTTGCACACCCATGTGGTTACAGCTGGATGGGGAGGGGAGGACATCTTCGCACACCCATGTGGTTACAGCTGGGCGGGGTGGAGAGGACATCTTTGCACACCCATGTGGTTACAGCTGGATGGGGAGGGGAGGACATCTTCGCACACCCATGTGGTTACAGCTGGGCGGGGTGGAGAGGACATCTTTGCACACCCATGTGGTTACAGCTGGATGGGGAGGGGAGGACATCTTCGCACACCCATGTGGTTACAGCTGGGCGGGGTGGAGAGGACATCTTTGCACACCCATGTGGTTACAGCTGGATGGGGAGGGGAGGACATCTTCGCACACCCATGTGGTTACAGCTGGGCGGGGTGGAGAGGACATCTTTGCACACCCATGTGGTTACAGCTGGATGGGGAGGGGAGGACATCTTCGCACACCCATGTGGTTACAGCTGGGCGGGGTGGAGAGGACATCTTTGCACACCCATGTGGTTACAGCTACGCTCGTGGCTACGAAAGCCAGAATTCTTCACCCTGCCTAACTCTGGTGGTGTAAAAACTAGTTCTTTAGAACAATCTGGAAACAGGTGTCTAAAAGCCAGTTTTCCTGGGCAGAGCGAGAGGCAGAAGCACACACCAAGCACCAAATGGCAGATGCCTGTAACAGCTTACTTGTATTTTTCGAGCAGCTTATTCGAGTATATCGATTACATTACCTCCCTTTCCTGAAAAAAAGAAAATAAAAAAGAGAGATATTAAGGTGAGAATAGTTTTCCTGGTCTCCCAGATCAGGCAGATGGTGTATTGTCCCGGCAGCAGTTTGGATTTGGTACACCCTTCCTTATCAGGGCTGTAGAATTCGGGCAGCTTTCCCTCAGCTGACTGTGAATGAGCGGTTTTGTCCAGCAGCTCAGGAACCAAGGAGGCATCTGTTCCACACCTGCATCTGGCAACCACGTGAGAGGACTCCCACCTTCAGAGATCAGATAGTCATCCTGATCTAGTTTTCCTGATCCCTTCCTCAGGTGCTTCTGGTGAGGGTTATTTGACGGGCAGAAGGAAAAGGAGACAAGGGTGGAGGATATTTCTTAGAGTACAACAGTTTGGACCACAAAATTAAAGGGGAAAGGCAAGATTTTGGCTTTAGAGATGCTCTGTCTGCTTTGGCTGTACACACTGTAGGGGTCATAGGGATCTGTTCTTGCTTTCTTTTCATACATTGGTTTATTTAGACTTTCATAGAGTCATAGAAACACAAGGTTGGAAAGGACCTACAAGATCATCTAGTCCAACCCTCCTCCTGTCACCAATCCTCCCACTCAGCTACTAAATCATGTCTCATAGCACCTCGTTCAGATGCTTCTTGAACACCACCAGCGATGGTGACTCCCCCACCTCCCTGGACAGGCCATCCCAGTGCCTGACCACTCTGGGGGAGAAACAGTTTGTCCTGGCATCTCATCTAAATCTCCCCTGGTGCAACTCGTGGCTATTCCACATTTGAAATCCAGTGGGGTAGGACTTTGTGTGAGTTTCTCTAGGCTGGAATTGCATTATTCCTTCTAACCTTCATCATCATAATATGTCTTCATAAGGAAGTTTCACCGGTCTGTGGAGAGTCGTTCTCCCTCTGTAGTCTGTGCGATATGAAATTTGACTTTGGAATTACAATGGATCCAACAGCATCCACCAGCTACCAACCCCTGTAAAGCCTTTAGATAAACAGGGATTTGGGTCTTTTCATTGCCCTTCTCAGGGCACTCTTCATGTCCTTGTTCCTAAGGCTGTAGATGAGGGGGTTCAGCATCGGGGCCACAACGGTGTAAAACACTGCAACCACTTTGTCCCTGTCCTGGGGAGGCCTTGACTTAGGATTCATGTACATGCAGATGGCTGTCCCGTAGAATATGGTGACCATCATCAGGTGGGATCCACACGTGGAGAAGGCCTTGGATTGCAGATGTGCAGACTGGATCTTCAAAACAGTAGAAAAGATATGGGCGTAGGAGGTGATGATCAGAAGAAAGGGGGTGAAGACTATGAGGATGCTGAAGATGAAGACGACCAACTCTGTGAAGGTAGTGTCGGTGCAGGCCAAAGCCAGAACTGCTGGCACTTCACAGAAGTAATGGTTCAAGATGTTAGGCCCACAGAAGGGCAGCCGCAAGGTGAGGCTGTTGATGACCATGGAGCATAGCAGGCTGCTGGTCCAGGAGGCCACCACCATGTGGGTGCAAAGCTTTCTGTTCATGACAGTGGTGTAGAGCAAGGGGTGACATATTGCCATGTACCGATCGTAAGCCATGACCCCAAGCAGGACACACTCTGTCATGCCAAAAGCAAGAGAGAAATACATCTGAGCAGCACATGCAGAGAAGGAGATGGTCCTCTTCTTGGTCAAGAGGTTCACCAGCATCTGGGGGATGTTGGTGGAGATGTAGCAGATGTCTAAAAAGGACAGGTTGGCAAGGAAACAGTACATGGGTAAGTGCAACTGGCAATCAGCTCTGATCACTGTAATGATCACGCTGTTCCCAACCAATGTGAACAGATAAAACACCAGGAACACTATGAAAAGGACAGTCTGTGTCTGTGGCTGGGAGGAAAGGCCTTGAAAGACGAATTCTGTCACTATGGTTTTCCCCCACCATTATTACTCTGGTGGCTTAACTGTCAAGATAAGGAATAGTAACATGGTCAACTCAAATCTGTTGCAAGATGAAGTGTAAAGAAGAGCTTATACTTCTCTCTGGAGGGGAGGGAATCTGTTGTGGAAAATACTGTTTCAGACACAACATACCACCCACTGTGTGTTGTCTCTTACGGTGACCAGAGAAAGAGCAAAGGTTGAGAAAGTTTTCAGTTGGTACATTTAGCTGAAGCCACGTTCCTTTTGGCTGTGGTATAATTGTATTGATTTAACAGAGCAATGCCTAATTTATACACATTTTAAGGCCCAACAGAGTTACTATCCTCTTTAGAAAAGTCAAAATTCAATGTTGGATCAAAAGATTATGTGTTAAAATCCCAGTTCTCGATATCCTTTCTTAACACAGCAAGAAACACAGACTTTGGAGTGAAACAATCACTGTCATTATGAGACAGAGCTTCTCTTCTTGGGCAAATATCCATAGACCCATCTCCTTTTCCTACCATAAAGCCAAAACTCAGCACACAGACCACATATGTCCAACCACCTTAATGTATTTCTAGGATCTTACGGTGTTCTCATCACCCATAGCTCCTCCTGTTCATGTCCTGTCTTTACACGAGATGGTTTAGCTCTTTACTATGAAGAGAAAGCTTCAGAGTGGTATGTGGTCACGGCTGCTGGATCCTCAGTCTTCATGAGGTGAAAGGAGAGTAGCAGAATGCCCAGGCTGATAACGCCGTGGAAGACACTAAGAAGTGTCACTTGATATGCTGCGGGGTATCGGAGACATCTGAAGGCGGCTGCCCCGTTTGATGCAGGGTTGTTGAGGGCTCCTGGAATGAAAATGGAACAAAATCGATGGGTCACACGAGGGTGTCTCCATCTCTACGCGTGACCTGCTGGCTATGGCCGAACAAATTGTTTGGATGCCTGGGTGATACAGTCAATGGACTCTAAAAGGCAATTCAGATGACCGGCTAGGAGGTGATAACTTTAGCTACCTTGACTTCTCAGCTGTCCCTGAGAACCTGAGCAACCTTCTGGACTGAGCCTTGACACCTGGTTTATTCCTCACTCGTGACAGAAATATAGCTGTGTGACTTCCAGATAAATGCTTGGATGTAGACGCCTTAATGTGATGCCCCAACCTGAAATTAGACCCTATCCCGTGTTTTTAAGACCAGGCAAACACTCCCAGCCTGAATTAGCAATTATGCTGTCAAGGAAAAGTACTGCAAAATGAAGCATCTCTCCAGAACAGAAACTGCTCTGGGAGGGAGGTTAAGAAATAATCCTAAAAGGCTCAATCCAAGGAGGCAGTTTTGCCTCAGCCCAAGATTAGTGTCTCAGGTAGCTGAGATGGCTGAGCCATCGCCCCACTCAATACAAGTGGAGGACTCTGTCTCCATCACAGCCCAGGGAGCCCAGACTGCTCAGCACCCACCTCCTTGGCAGCAAAGGGTGCATCCCTCCTGAAAGGAAAGATTAAGGTGCCAAAGCATCTACTTTTGCTGGTTTAGGTAGACTGTGGTATCTGAGACATCTGTATGGGATAAGCAGATATGATAAAAGAGCTGCAGAAGACTCCTGTCAGCTGCATCAACCAGCTTCTCACTGGTACCTCTGCAAATGTGGCCATCAGCTCGCATGTAAACACCAGAATTTTGGTGAGATGGGTTGGATTCCCATCAGACTAGATAGATGTTGGACTAGAAGAACTCCTGAGGTCCCTTCCAGCCCCTACTGTTCTGTGATCTCTGATGCTTAATGAGATTAATCCAATTCTTGTTCAAGACACAAACTCCCTAGACTAGGTGGATGCTCATGCTAGTCATGATGTCAGCTGTAAGAACCTGAATAACATGAAATTCGTCATCTTAAAGATGCAGAACTTGAGAGACACCTTTCTCTCCTCTAAGCAGACCATTTTAAAGCCTGTGTCAACATAAACAGCTACACTCAACTTCTGAGTCTGCTCAGGCATTTATGATTTATGGAGCTTCACTGCACAGGCATAGAACAGGTCCGTTTTGCCTTCAATAAACCGGTTGTGGTACCGTTTTTGGTGACTATCATACCACATAAAAAACATCCTTCAGGATCTGGGAACTGGGAGTGAGAAGGGAAATTTAGCTATAGGATAAATAACTAGAGGGGGATTCTCTCTAGGATTTAGTTTTCTAAATACTTTGGATTATCTGAGACCGAGTGGCTCATGAGAAGTTCCGCCGAGTTGAGAACTGTGCTTCTAGGTCCTTGACCCACTTCCAAAAATCATCTCCTTAACTCACTGACATCAGTAGATAGCACAAGCTCCAAACTTTACATCTTAAGATTTCAAAGGAACGTGAAGGATGAGAGGCAGTTATATTTTAGAGGTGAGAAAAAGTAGGTGAAAAATAAACACTTTGCTCAAGGCTGGAAGAGGTTTCTCAGACGAGCTTTTATCTCATCATGGCGTATCGATCAGCAGTGAGAAACATGCCTTGGATCTTATAGAGATTCTCATATGGAATACAATACCTTAAAGTCCTCCTGATAGATCTGTGTTCAAGGTTTTTAATTTTATTTTTTGTTTTAAAAAATGTTCTTTCTGTACCTGGAAATGTCCAATCTGCAGGAAGGTTGAAGCCCATCCAGCAGCAGGAATACTGATAGCAGAACACGCAGCCACCCAGTCTCCAGAAAGAGTAGGTATTTGTGGGCAAGACACAAATGCCACGTGGCTTAGACCTTTACAAAGATGTAGCTCATTTGAAGTGATAGGAAAGTAGTGGGAGAATTGAAATCAACATTTCCCCTTTGAGACACCACAACCAATTTAAAATGCCAAGGGGAAGAGGTCCCAGGGGTAGCATTGCAACCACCTCTTGTAAGCGCAAGCCCAAGTATATATTTTAAATATTTAAGTCATAAACAATCGTAGTTTTGTGATTTTTTTTCATCACAAAACAATATGACGTTGTTCAAGACTTGGTGAACCGTACGTCACACTTCAAATCTTAAGAGACCGAGTATTTTAATGGATTTGTGGGATTTTTAGAGTATTGTATTAGAGTATTGTATTTAGAGTATTGTATTTTGGATGTGGTGTTGAGGGATCTGGTGTAGGGGAGAACTTTGTAGAGTAGGGCTGATGGTTGGACTTGATGATCCCAGGGGTCTCTTCCAACCTAAATGATTCTATGATTCTATGATTACCATGGATTTTATTCCTAATTTGAGCCACATTGCTTCTCACAGAACCTCAGGGACTGGAAGGGACCTTGAAAGATCATCTAGTCCACCTTCTGTGAGGCTGAAACACACCAATACTCCAATTTTAGCCTGAAGACATCAAGAGATGCAGCATCTCATACATCTGGTAAGGTGAAACCTTGCTCAGATGTCCAAAAATTAGTTATTTAGGTCTAAGCAACTATCTTTCTGTACAGTTAAGAGCAGAACATAGCTGTTTTCAGAACACAAAGGGAACAACACTTCCTCCATATTCAGCTCAGAGGAATCAGCATTTCCAGAGAAGAGTTGATCTCACTGTTTAGAAAGAGGAGGATAAATCCCTATATTTGGTGAAATTACCCCCCAAGGGCTAGGAAGACAGTGGTGGAGTGAATGGCCTGGATAATTTCTCTTCACACCAGGTATTTATCCCATTCCTGTCTGCCTGGGCCCAAGAGGGACACCTCAAAGAGACGGAACTGCACTGGATTCAGCTCATACGGGGTTTCAGCTGCAAAAACTTGGACTCTGACTGGGTTTTTGTCATGAGACATTTCTAATGAGGATTCAGTGCTGGATGAGGTGTGCCAAAGGTTCAGCCAAACTTTTGGAGGCCTTGGGGCAGGTCCTCGCTTCGGACCTTCTTCCTTAGGAGTATGAGCATGTTCAGCCAGGATAAAAAGGAGTACTCATCTCTGATGAGAGGTCATCAGCCGTAACACCTTCCTGGTGATAGGTGCTCATCCTTGAGCTGTTCCTCAAAACTGAGACATTCCTGTTTATTTTTCTTTCTTGTGCCCCACAACACTAGAAAGAGGGAGCTCCATCCCACAGCTGTGATTTCCTTTGCCAGAGCTGGGAAAAAAAAAAAAAAGAAAGAAAAGAAAAAATGAACAGGGAAGGATGAAAATATACCCATCCACTTTCTGATCCTCTTTCTCTGAACACCTATTTTTGGCTGCTGTCAGAAATCGATACCCTTGAGCTGACTCTCTCTCCCCGTGGAGCTATTCCCGTATTCCTGCCAGCGGGGCTGCCCTGTTGGAACAGCAACGTGGGAGCACTCACACACAGCCAGCGGCCAGCCAGCTGGAACAGGCAGAAAAATGTTGGCAGGCTCTGTTTGGCGACCTTTTTTTGAATACTGCTGCTTGAGGGGAATCTCTAGTCTCTTCGTGCAGTTGCTCACTCGCATCTCTACCAATACGGTCTTTATGGGCTTCACCAAGGCCAAGTGCCAGGTCCTGCCCTTGGGCCACCCCAGCCCCAGGGATGGCTACAGGCTTGGGGCAGTGTGGCTGGAGCTGACTGGCAGAAAAGGACCTGGGGGTGCTGGGTGACAAGGGGCTGAACATGAGCCAGCAGTGTGCCCAGGTGACCAAGAAGGCCAAGGGCATCCTGGCTTGTGTGAGAAACAGTGTGACCAGCAGGAGCAGGGAGGTGATTATCCCCCTGTGCTCAGCACTGGTGAGGCCACCCCTTGAGTCTGGTGTCCAGTTGTGGGCACCTCAGCACAAGAGAGATCTGGAGGGGCTGGAGCGAGTGCAGAGGAGGGACACGGAGCTGGGGAAGGGCCTGGAGAATGAATCTCCTGAAGGAGATGGGAGTGTTGAGTGTGAGGAAGAGGAGGCTGAGGGGAGACCTCATCCCTCTCTACAACTGCTTGAAAGGCCATTGCAGAGAGGTTGGTGCTGGTCTCTTCTCACGGGCAATGAGCGATGGAAGGAGAGGGAATGGCTGGAAGCTGCAGCAGGGTAGGGTTAGGCTGGCCATGAGGCAAGAATTCTTCCCAGCAAGAGTGGTCAGAGCCTGGACTGGGCTGCCCAGGGAGGGGGTGGAGTCCCCATCCCTGACTGTGTTTCAGAGTGGATGAGCTGTGGTGTTGAGGGATCTGGTGTAGGGGAGACCTTTGTAGAGTGGGG
Organism: Jacana jacana; assembly: GCA_013400555.1. Classification (NCBI taxonomy): domain Eukaryota; kingdom Metazoa; phylum Chordata; class Aves; order Charadriiformes; family Jacanidae; genus Jacana; species Jacana jacana. The sequence continues at coordinate 20,889 of VZTM01015163.1, read as the reverse complement.
CTGATGATCCCAAGGGTCTTGTCCAACCTGAATGATTCTATGATTCTATCTTTGGGAATATAATTTAATAAGGGAGTGGGACCAGGCTGTGGTGGTCAGGTACAGGGCTTCCCCAGGCCAGCAACCTGACTAGCACCACGCTTAGAGGCCACCAGCCCCATTTAGTGCCTCCCTTCTTGCTCTTCCCTCATCCCAAACGATACCTTGGGTTCTCCACCATTGTCTCCTCCCAAATAAATGACCCACCATGAGCATTTCCCCGTATTTGTTGCAGTTTTGCTACATTCCTACCTAAATTTGCTATGTCTGATACCTGGGTAAACTAAGTCTTACATGGTGTTTCTGGTGTGGTTCCTAGGCACCTCTGGCCTTCTAAGGGCCAGCTGCACAGAGGGTGCCCAACGCTTCCCCTTCAACCATCTGTGAAGTCTGCCCAGCTCTAGCACCCCTGGTGCCCTCCAGCCATTGGTGAAATCTGCCTATTCATCATGGTGCTGTTAATTTGACAGCTCCTCACCATGAACCATGCAGGGGTTTCTCATGTCATGGCATGTTCAGGAGTTTTTCATGGTCTGTTCAGTGAGCTTGATGTCAGGCTGGGGACTGGTCATCCTCCTAAATATCTCTTCTAAGATGAAGACTGCATCACACATGTTGGAACCGCTCTCTTCCACAGCTAGGACTCATGACTCATAACATTGTGTATCATAGAATCATCTTGGTTGGAAGAGACCCCTGGGATCGAGTCCAACCATCATCTATCAGGGAAATGGGCAATTCATATTTACTTGGCCCTGATCACTTCCTTATCAAAGAGGTGAAACATGTGTCTCATAAAGTAATGTTTCCTAAGCATGACATGTAGAAAGACCTTCCCCACAAGTATTTGGAGACTTCTGCCACTCCTAAGAGCTTCAGTTGGTGCGATGTGGTCTGGCATTGGTTCTGCTAATGAGTAGGTGGGTGGTGACCCATTGTGGTGGCTGACAAGCTGGCCTGAAGGCCTCACAGAAGAAAGCCACGACCTTGACAAGATAAAGTTGTACCCTTGAGGATTGTGAAATAGCTGAAGATAAGCAAGAAGGAGGATGTTGAAGCCCTGAACAAGATATGTGTGAGAAAAGAAGGACATGGACTACGGTGGGTCATCATGAACCAATAATAATAAAGGTTAATTATAAGTAACCAATAAAATAATGACACACCAGCAAAAAGGATGTATAAAAGCCTCCTTGGGCTTGAATAAAGGGAGCTATTACTCGAGAATTGCGTGTCATCTCCGTCTCAACAGCCACAACCCATCATCCAAGATGACATCTTCTATTTAAATCCACAGCTGGGACCTGCAGGAAACCTCTACAAAGCTAAATTCTCTTCTAGGAATATCATGACTTCATGAAAACGGTGAGCTGGGGTTTTTGACAGTTTCTGGTCAGCTTTAGCATAACTGATTAAAAAAGTCCTTCCTTCAAGACTTTTTTGCTCACCCCCAACTCCCACAGCTACCCAATCTGAACGATGACCTTCAGCCAAAGGTGTCATGTAGAACTGATTGCATCAAGCTGTGTCTGATTGCTGAACCCTATCTGGGGAATGCACATACGCAGCATTCCTTTATTTGATCTTAAAACAGCGTGGCCCATCAGTAGGGTCAGGTCGGGAGCTGTGGGCTCAGGATATGCTGTCAATTGGAAATGCTCCTGGTTTCAAACCTGTTAGCCCCAATTTATTCTTAGCAAGCATCCACGAGGACACGGATCTCCTCTTTGCTCCGGCATTCCCTCTTGAAGATCTGCCAGAATGTGAGGGATGATTCTCTGAAAAATAGCTGAAAAATAGAGCTCCTTGTGGAAAAGCACAAATAATAGAATCATAAAATCATAGAATTGTCTGGGTTAGACAGGACCTTTAAGATCATCCAGTCCAACCATCAACCCAACTCTGATAAAAACTAGCCCATGGCTCTCAGCACTGGGTCAACCCGGCTTTTGAATCCCTCCAGGGATGGTGCCTCAACCCCTCCCTGCCCTGGGCAGCCCAGTCCAAGGCTCGATAACCCTCTCAGTGTAGAAATTGTTCCTGATCTCCAATCTGAACCTCCCCTGGGGCAACGTGAGGCCGTTTCGTCTTGTCCCATCGCCTGTTCCTTGGGAGAAGAGACTGACACCTGCCCTGGCTACACCCTCCTTTCAGGGGGTTGTAGTGAGTGAGAAGGTCTCCCCTCAGCCTCCTTTTCTCCAGGCTGAACACCCCCAGCTCCCTCAGCCTCTCCTCATAAGACTTTTTCTCCAGACCCCTCACGAACTCCGTTGCCCTTCTCTGGACCCGCTCCAGCACCTCAATGTCTTTTTTGTGGTGAGGGGCCCCACATTGGACACAGCACTGGAGGTGGGGCCTCACCAGTGCCCAGTCCAGGGGGGTGATCACCTCCAGAGTCCTACTCACCACAGTACTGTGTATTTAAGGGATGGGAAAGGGGTGCATGTAAGACTTTGAGGATAATTAGTGGGTTGAAGGGGGTAGATTCAGACAGCATAGATACACTCTAACGGAGAAGGAGGCAGTGGCTCACTGTATCTTATAGGGATGATATCCATGAGCACTTGGGTCCTCAGGGTTGCTGTCATCTTTCTGCTTTTAGTTAAACAGTCAGCAGCCAAACAGAGACTGAAATTCAAGAATGTCCAAATTTATTTGGTTTAGGTTCGGGCCCCTCTTTACCAGTTTGATTTCTAAAGGAAACGAGAACGTTTTCTAGGAGTCTCTTGAGAGCATCCTTCACCTCCATGTTCCTCAGGCTGTAGATGAGGGGGTTCAGCATGGGAATCACTAAGGTGTAGAAGATGGACACCACTTTGTCGTGGTCCAGGGAGTAGCTGGAAGTGGGGCGGAGGTACATGAAGATCGTAGTCCCGTAAAACATTGAGACTGAGGTCAAATGTGAGGCACAGGTGGAGAAGGCTTTGTGCCTGCTCTCTGAGGAGCGGACCCTCAGGAGAGCGGTGAGGATATAACCATAAGAGACAAGAATGAATATTAAAGTGCTGAGTGTAATAAAGGTAGCAATGGTGAAAAGCAGGCGTTCGTTGGCAGCGGTGGAGGAGCAGGAAAGTTTGAGGAGCGGGGGAATGTCACAGAAGAAGTGATGGATGACATTAGGACCACAGAAGTGTGAACTGAACACTGAGCTGACGAGCACTGTTTGACTGACGGTAGACATGACGTAGGATCCCGCAGCCAGCTGGACACAAACCTTTTGGGACATGGTGACAACATAGAGCAGAGGGTTACAGATGGCCATGTAGCGGTCGAAGGCCATTGCAGTCAGCAGGTAACACTCAGTGATTATGCAGACTCCACAGAAGTACATCTGGGCTGCACACCCCAGCAGGGAGATGGCTTTCCTGCCTTCAAAGAAGCTCAGCAGCATTTTGGGAGCCACCGCTGAGGAAATAACGAGGTCTACCAGAGAGAGGTGGCAGAGGAAGAAGTACATGGGGGTGTGGAGTCGAGAGTCAAGCCTGATTAATGCAATCACGATGAGATTTCCCACCAAGGAGGCGACACAGATCAGAAGGAAGAGGACAAAGAGAATGACCTGCAGCTCCCGAATATCTGTGATTCCCAAGAGAACGAACTCACCAACAGTGGTCTCGTTTCTTCTGACCATCCCCTTAGTGAGCCTGAATTTTTTAAGAGGGAGAAAAATCAAAGAGGAAAAGTTACAACAAAGGATAGAAGAATACTTCATAATGTTGCTGGGCACATTGGGCAGAAATGTAGGAGAAAAAGAATTGGATGCTGCTTTGTTTGAACAGGAACCCATCAATCTGTCAGCATGCAAGGTGGGGAAGGACTCTTGATTAGGGAGTTGAACGATAGGACAGGTTTTAACTGAAAAAGGGGAGATGGAGATGAAATATGGGGAAGAATTTCTTTGCTGTGAGGGTGGTGAGACCCTGACCCAGGTTGCCCTGAGAGGCAGTGGCTGCCCCATCCCTGGAGGGGCTCAAGGCCAGGTTGGAGGGGGCTTGGAGCACCCTGGTCTGGTGGGAGGTGTCCCTGCCCAGGGCATGGGGTGGGACTGAATGGTCTTTAAGGTCCCTTCCAACCCAAACCATTCTATGATTCTATAAGAAATGGATGCTCAACTCAGTTCCCTTGAGAAGCTTGTTGTTCTGCATTTAACCCTTCCGTGATGGCAGCTTCAAAGAAGGGTTAATTTTGTTCCACTGCCGAGATTGTTCCAGGAAAGAGGAGAAACTTATTATTCATTCTGACCTTTCTAAAGTATTTTCTCCTTAGTTCTACTGTTAATTTTTCTCAAATGCTTGTCTGTTTCCATGGTGCCTGGGAGGAATAACAGGAAGATTCTGGTTACCTGCTCTTTTGTTCTTAAATAGCAGAGTAAGAGATTGCTCTCAGCTTCCAAGGATGACACTGAAGCTGCCCAGTGCAGTCCTCACAGGATGATACCCCAAATTTAAAAATAAAAAAATATAAAAAAATTATAGTTATCCATGTAGAAAAGCATTTTATGTTAAAAAGCAGGTCATAATTTCATTAAAGATTATTTGCTGATTCCAGACATAACAATTCCAAGGAGAAGACAGAGGCAGTGCAGTCGTGGACCTTGCCCTGCCTCCCTGAATCTGTTGGTTGGAAAGTCTTGTAAAGTTTGTCCTGACAAAATCACACTTGTTTTGCCCCACATTAAGAAATGAATTGCATATAAATTGAAAGAAACACAGGAGCTGACACTAAAGACAGAATCTATCTTGCCTCACCTTACCTCTTTCCTAGGTGGACAGCTAGGTTTGAGGTAGCCCTTCGAGGCTTCTGTTGGTCATAGAACAGAGGTGGGCACTTCAAGGCCAGATGCAGGTAAGCTCCTTAAAATGTCTGCTTACTTTGGAATGAGATGAATTGCCTCTTAGAGGTGCTGGTTTCTCATCACAGCTTACACCGAGCACGGGAGGGTTGGGTAAAGTGCAGGAGTCTGTCTCAGGAGGGGGTGACATCGTCAGACACGTGGGACCATCGCTTTGTGGGCATCTTAAACGCCAGCGTCTTTATGGGTGAAACAAAGGCAAGGACCTTATAACCTCATAATTACCTTTTCATAGAATCATAGAATCATTCAGGTTGGAAGAGACCCCTGGGATCATGGAGTCCAACCATCAGCCCCACTCTACAAGTTCTCCCCTACACCAGATCCCTCAACACCACATCTCAACGACTCTGAAACACAGTCAGGGATGGGGACTCCACCCCCTCCCTGGGCAGCCCAGTCCAGGCTCTGACCCCTCTTGCTGGGAAGAATTCTTGCCTCATGGCCAGCCTAACCCTACCCTGCTGCAGCTTCCAGCCATTCCCTCTCCTTCCATCGCTCATTGCCCGTGAGAAGAGACCAGCACCAACCTCTCTGCAATGCCCTTTCAAGCAATTGTGGAGAGGGATGGGGTCTCCCCTCAGCCTCCTCTTCCTCAAACTAAACAATCCCAACTCCCTCAATCGATCCTCATAAGCCTTATTCTCCAGGCCTCTCACCAGTTTTGTTGCCCTCCTCTGTGCTCGCTCCAGCACCTCGAGATCTCTCTTGTGTTGAGGTGCCCAGTTTTCCCTTCTCTTCAAAGGTTGTTTTCAGGAAAAATGCCTCTTCTGTTTTCAGGTTGTGGTCTCGGTTTGACATTTCTGTTGAGAGTTCTGCAGAAAATGAGACCTGTTAATTGCAGGGGTATTAAAAGGATGCCTGGGCTTGCAAGGTGGAGCTTCTTACTGAAACAAGTGAATGACTGAGATATCTTTTTAACCTTTTTCCATTGTGTTGAGGGTAATTGCTAATTAAGGGTAAGGGTTGAGGGTAATCAACTTCCAGGCAGTTTGGCTTGGCTGCTCATAATTTGCAGTGCTTTGGGAAAGTCTAGACCTGCCAGTTGGACTATCTGTAGTGCCCAACATCACTGTCTATATGATGAGTTGATGCCATTAAACAATCCTTCTTTTGCTGTAAGCCCCCATTTCAGGGCTCATCAAGCCAGTATGAGAACTTCTGTGGATTTTAGTGGTTTGAGATTAGAAATTAAACATGTGTTTGAGACTTAAATCCACCGAGAAAGGCTGAATTGCAGCTACAGCAGACCTGCCCCAGCCGAGGGCAGAGTCCTCTCTTGTCAGGTACTGACCTGTATGTCATTTGTCACTCGAAGTCCAAACTTCCAGGAGCAAGAGTCCAAAAGTCTCCACATCTTAGGAAAAGAATGGGCATCCACAAGCCTTGGTTCTCCTATTTTCCAAAATAAGAAACAGAATCCAGCTCAGGTGAAAGCAATTGACCACTCTGATTTTTTTTTCAACCTTTAATTTTAGCATTCCTTAGATGAGAATCCATTTATTAATTTATTTATTTTTTAAAACTTTTCTGTCAATTCACTGTAATTAGGTGCATTCTGTGTGCAAGGGTTAAAGTACAGAGTAAGGATAGAGAATGAAACAGTGCCACAACTAACTGGTCTGTCAGATTTGATGTTTCAGGCCATGGATACGGTTCCTACCTTGGAAATTAACATTAAAAACGACGCTTTCTTTTCCTCAGGAACAAACCCTGCTGGAAAGGCTGGAGGCACAATGGCATTAAGAGAGGCTCTCACCACAGCATCAAGTAAGGGGGTGGCAGGTTCTGCTCCTCCCTGCCTGCCCTTGACTCCCAGTGGGATGGATGGTGGATACACCCTCAGCAGGGGAACGGTGAGGTCTTCAGGGTGAGGTCTTCCCATTCAACTTGGACCATCTACTTCCCTGCAGTGCTGGAGATGCCCTGGAGGGATCCCACTGAGTGATGCAATGGCTGCAGAAGGCTCAGGTCTCTGGTTCATAAACACAGCGCTCGTTAGAGAAAAAAAAAGTAATGTTAGAGTTTAAGGAACTGAAATAATTTATTGTTGTTTAGACCCAGTGACCCCTCCCCACCCGGGAAGGGGAATTGGGGGAAAAATAAGGAAACCCAAGCAAGGGCTGAAAAATAAAAAGATTTAATAGGATAAAACTAAATAATTAACATTAATAACACCAAAGAGCCAATATTGATCCTGATATTGATACAAAATACACCAGGACTATCCCCAGCACATTCCATCCCAAGAAGATGGTCCCTCCCAGCAGGGACAGCCCATGTGGCTTTGGGAGGAAGGGAAGGGCTCAGGGCTCTGGCTCCAGGGCAAGGAGTTCTCAGGGTGACAGCCATCGAGGGGGAGAGAGAGAGAATGTGATGTTCTTGGAATGAAATAACCCCACTGGCAGCTTGGGCCAAGTGCTTGAGTCTCGCTCCTCCTCATCCCCGCACCTGGTGAGCTCCAAAACACTGAGACCTTGAAGCCACCAAACCACAGCTGGCTGTGAGTACTTCCACCAATTCAGACACTAGATTCTTCTTAAAATGTGGCTTTCCCAGGCATTAGAAGAGACCTTACTGAAAGTTAAAGTCCCAAAGGAGAGACTCAAACCAGGGCAAGTAAGAGCAGTGAACTAAAACTCCACAACAGGGGCAGAGGAATCATGTTCTTTGCCAGATATTGTTCCTGATAGCTGAACTGGATCAGAAGATACATGAGATCACAGAATCCTGTGGGGTTGGAAGGGATCTTCAGAGATCACCTAGTCCAAACCCCTGCCAAAACAGTTCCTTCTAGATCAGGTGCCACAGAATCTTGTCCAGGTGGGTTCAAATGTCTCCAGAAACTGAGGTTCTACCACCTCTCTGGGCAGCCTCTGCCAGGGCTCTGCCACCCTCACAGGAAAGTTTCTCCTCATGTTGAGGTGGAACTTCCTATGGTCAAGTTTGTGCCTGTTCCTTCTCATCCTGTCCCTGGGCACCACTGGTTGACACCCCTCCTTGAAGGGTTTCTGGGTGTCGATCAGATCCCCCTCAGCCTTCTCTTCTCCAGCCTGAACAGCCCCAAGTCCCTCCGCCTTTCCTCAGCACAGAGATGCTCCAGGCCCTTCATTGTCTTTCTGTTCCTCTGCTGTCCCCTCTCCAGCAGTTCCCTCTCCTTCTGGAACTGGGGAGCCCAGAATTGTCTCCTGAACCCACATAAGCAATGCCAATAGTAACCAAAATTACGATGTTTGTGCTCAGGATAATTTGAGTGATAATTTCTCTACAGGGATTACAGGAGTAGCCTAAGTCAGGCTTAGACAAGTAACTTTTAATTCTTTGAGTGATCAACCCCATATTAAGAATATAAAATGAAAGAGAAGTTTTAGGAATAACAACCCAAACATGGTCATTTTCCCCTGTTCTCACAGGAATCTCCTCACACCACCCTCTCACCCGCTCTCCCAAACCAGAGAATCCATTATATCCTGGCCGTGTGTCGCAGTTTAGCCCCTGCCCAGAGTTTCAGAAGGTCCAAGCACACCCTTCACCAGCTGCTGGAAGCTTCTGTGAAGCTTTCCCATCTCTTCGTGGCCAGTTTGTTGAAATGGGTGAAATAAAAATCGGTTCTGCTGTGGTGTGTTGGTCAATACTTAGGGTCTTGCCTCGGGGGATGTCACCTCTTGAACCTGCACCCCAGAGCTTCAAGCTGTGTTTTGCTAAACCCTGAGGGACAGGGTACGGGGATAAGAAGGGGAGGATCCGTTCTGTGTAATGTCAGCAGCGTAAAACTGAGCCAAGCAAGCCCAACGTAGCCACATGGGCTTGTTTCATGGTCACTGCAGGGAGGGGGGGACATGCAGGAAGAAATACATGCCCTTTTCCTTAGAAACTTGTTCTTTGATGGGCTGAGTCATCTTCTGGAAGTGCCTATTTCTCGCCAGTGACAGCTAAAAGAACCCAGCTAACTTAGATTAATAGTTTTTAGATGCTTAAGACTAATTAAAGGTGAATTTCACGCACTTTTAGGGTTCCACTGACCTCTGAGGCCTTCGAGGTCTGGTGTTGTGCCCAACGCAAATGGCATTCTCTCTGTCCTCACCCCATTTAGGTGTTATTGGAGGGTACTGGGAAGAATGGCTTGGATGGGATAGAACTGTAGGACCCTAAGTGCTTGCCTACGATCAGAAATACGCCCTCCAGCACACAGGAGAATGAGAAAGAAGGAAGGAAAAGGGTAAGAAATGCAAATAAAGCTTGTTAGTTGGAGGATAAAAATACTGAAAGAGTTATCCACGTTTCCTCACAGAAAAAGAGGGTGGAATTGAAAGCTTTTCTTATTGTATCTGTCCACCTGCTGGATGCTCTTGTTTTATTCACTGTAATTAACACCACGAATTTCTATGGAAGAACACCTATCAGCTCTTTTTTTTTTCTCTTTTAAACCAAATTGCTATGAATGAAAGAGAAGAACCCCTGCTTAAAATATGAGCAAGGTGACAAGCTCAGCTGCTCTAAATCTTCCTCTGGGTGTAGAATCGCTGTATTATTAGCTAGGGAGAACCAGCACAGTTCAATCTGAGATGGTGATAATCACCTTCCCCAAAAGTTGTAACGACTGCCTGGATGCCATTTTTTTAAGTTATCACCATCACTCTGAGATGAATTTAATTTCTTTTTTTTATTATTTTCATGTTTTCTTCCAAAAAGTGTTATGTTCAAGGTGAACAGTGGCTTTGCACCTCTGACTCCACTCCAGATCAGGAGTTGGGACTCTGTTTGGCCAAAATGTCCATCCTCGTTTCAGCACTGGTTTGATATTTAAAAAACACAACACAGTTTATGGGTTTCCAGTCAAAGGAAATATTAGAAGCATTGGTGCTCAATGGGGTTCAATCCAGCTGGTGGTCAGTCACAAGGGGTGTTCCTCAGGGCTCAGTATTGGGGACATCTCTGTTTAATATCTTTATTGATGATGTTGACAAGGACATAGAGAGCACCATCAGGGAGTTTGGAGGTGACACCAAGTTGGGTGGGAGTGTTGGTCTGCATGAGGGCAGGGAAGCTCTGCAGAGGGACTTGTATAGATTGGATCCATGGGCCGATGTGAATGGTATGGGCTTCACCAAGGCCAAGTGCCAGGTCCTGCCCTTGGGCCACATCAACCCCAGGGATGGCTCCAGGCTTGGGGCAGTGTGGCTGGAGCTGCCTGGCAGAAAAGGACCTGGGGGTGCTGGGTGACAAGGGGCTGAGCATGAGCCAGCAGTGTGCCCAGGTGGCCAAGAAGGCCAAAGGCATCCTGGCTTGGATCAGAAACAGTGTGACCAGCAGCAGCAGGGAGGGGATTGTCCCGCTGTGCTCAGCACTGGGGAGGCCACCCCTTGAGTCTGGTGTCCAGTTCTGGGCACCTCAGCCCACAGAGAGATCTGGAGGGGCTGGAGCGAGTACAGAGGAGGGACACGGAGCTGGGGAAGGGCCTGGAGAATAAATCTCCTCCTGGAGAGGGAATGGCTGGAAGCTGCAGCAGGGTAGGGTTAGGCTGGCCATGAGGCAAGAATTCTTCCCAGCAAGAGTGGTCAGAGCCTGGACTGGGCTGCCCAGGGAGGGGTGGAGTCCCCATCCCTGACTGTGTTTCAGAGTGGATGAGCTGTGGTGTTGGGGGATCTGGTGTAGGGGAGACCTTTGTAGAGTGGGGCTGATGGTTGGACTCCATGACCCCAAGGGTCTCTTCCAACTAAAGGATTCTACGATTTCCAAAAGTGCTTACAATATCTTCAGAGCTTCTCGTTCTGTTGAAACATATCAATGCTGAGACAACCCCGGCTGTGTTTGGTTTGTTCTGCTCTTCCCTCGAGAACACCGTGGTCTCCTGTGTCCAAAAGGAAGATATAAAACCTGTTACATTCCCCAAAAGAAACATTTCCCTTATCTGGGAAAAAAAAAACCCAACCCACAAATATTTCTCTGGCAGGTAAGTCCTCCTAATGAGGAGGATTTCCTTCTATTCTGGGTGCTGTGTAGAAAATGTCTTGAGTCAGTTACCTTTTGACTGGATGAATTTCAGATGCTCTAAAGGGAATGTGTTGCTGCATCATGGCACGACAAAAGAAAAAATGACGATGGAGTTGGGTTTTGCTGGGGTTTTTAAACAGTTTTTGCACCTAATTTTTTGATCTGGGAACTGAAATCTCTTGTAGGTCTTCACTGGAGAGCCCTGAATTTTTATCAGCTGCTGGAATGTTCATGCCTTAATTTCTGAGAGTGACCAACAGCTGAAAAGAGGAAGAAACAGCCCCGTGTGAGTAAGCTTGAAATGTCTTTCAGGGCAGAAACCTTCTTTTCCATTTCCACCAGAAACCTCTCAAGTTGCCTGTGACGGTGTCAAAATTAATTGTTGTGTTTCGTGGTCCCCAGTTTAACTGGTCTTTCCTAAAATTAAAACAGAGCTGAAATTTTGGGGAACTCATCAACCTCACTCTAGGAAAGGAACTGAGGGACGGACGTGGTGACCTGAGCCACCCAAGACTCTTTCTGGAGTAAACTGTCACCCCCAGAAAATGACTCCGATTTGAGGATGCACCAGGAATGAAGGATTTGAAAAAAAACCCTCTTCTTCTTGAAAAAAAACCTTCATCTTACTCGAGGGTAAATTTTGGCAGTGGATTTATATCTGTCACCTGGGCTTTCTTTCTCCTCAACAGCCACTCACGTAGGGACACGATGCATCCCACCTACCCCTCCGAGATGGTTGTGGCTGGAGCTGAAGACGATGGACCAACCCCTGGAAGGCCAAATACAGGTGAGATTTGTTGCACCTAGGGTGCCCAAAAACACAGCTGGGAGCAGAACCTCTCCTTTCTGAACCCCTGGACTCTACTGTAATTATCTTCTATCCTATCCTGAATAAATCACATTCTTATTATATTATGACTATTTTTCAGGAACATAGATATTTCTGGTTGGTCTGTGCCTCTGTCTACGGAGCACTGATATTTACAGCATTATTTTACTGACCTCAGCAGTCATTTTATCAGATATTCTTTTTGAATCCTTATATTTCCTGTAAATGCAAAGATGAGCANGCCTGGAGAACAAGGCTTATGAGGATCGATTGAGGGAGTTGGGATTGTTTAGTTTGAGGAAGAGGAGGCTGAGGGGAGATCTCATCCCTCTCCACAACTGCTTGAAAGGGCGTTGCAGAGAGGTTGGTGCTGGTCTCTTCTCACGGGCAATGAGCGATGGAAGGAGAGGGAATGGCTGGAAGCTGCAGCAGGGTAGGGTTAGGCTGGCCATGAGGCAAGAATTCTTCCCAGCAAGAGTGGTCAGAGCCTGGACTGGGCTGCCCAGGGAGGGGGTGGAGTCCCCATCCCTGACTGTGTTTCAGAGTAGATTAGATGTGGTGTTGAGGGATCTGGTGTAGGGGAGAACTTGTAGAGTAGGGCTGATGGTTGGACTTGATGATCCCAGGGGTCTCTTCCAACCTAAATGATTCTATGATTCTATGATTCTATATTTAAAATTCCCTGCCCTGCCTGGAATTTTTAAAGGCACCAGTAGAAACGCTCCTTTTAGAAAGTTGAATTAAATTAGGCACTTTTTCTGCAAAGGTAAAATTAACACCCAGAATTAATTTTCTAGGGGATTGAATCTAACTCAAATTCAATTTACAGTTTCAGCCCCAAAATAAAACCAAACCCCAAAAAACCCAACCAAAGAAAAACACCCAACCGAACAAAAACACCCCAGAAAGGGGAAAATTGCTTGGGAAACTTAGAAATATTTGTGTTTGAATATTTGAAAGCAATAGTCATGGTTTTCTTTTCACCAATTCCTTAAGAACTAATCATCCTTGGGGAAATCAATCCATAAGATATTTGTAAGGAATACCAGGAGGGGAGGCAATGTTTAATCTCATTTTAAACTCAGTGATTTTTATTTGTTCCAAACTAATGATGTCTTTTCCTCTTAAAACATAAAATAAAATCTGCTCCCATTCCAGCATTTCAATCTGTTTCCTTCATTCCAGTGTTCAGTTTCACCGCTGCCTACGGGAAGGTGTTATTAACTGTGCCCGAACTCCTTACTCTACCGGTCGCACAGGTAATTGGTTAGCAACTGCTATACTCCAATCAGATGATTTTCCCCAAGTGCTGTATCATGCAAAGCTTACTCTGTGCCTGCACTATGCTCTAGCTCTTCAATAAAATCCCAGCTGAGGTCTTCTTTCCTACATATATATATATATATATGGTGTATATATGGTGTTGAGGGACATATATACACATATATATATATGTACATATGGTGTTGAGGGATCTGGTGTAGGGGAGAACTTGTAGAGTGGGGCTGATGGTTGGACTCCATGATCCCAAGGGGCTCTTCCAACCTAAATCATTCTATGATTCTATATATATCTACATGTGTATAAAGGAATGTAAAAGAAGGAATTCCACCTACCCAGCATTCCCATAAAGCTCTCCAAAGCTCATAAAGCTCATCCAAAGATGTCCTCCAAAGCTTTCCTTTCAGTGGGCACCCTCTAAGCCACTTGGTTTCTCCCTCTGATATGGGGTGAGTCGGTCACACCTCCGTGGACGGAGACGTCGGGCGGACATCCTGCCTCTCCCTTGTGAAGGATGTCACGTGTCTGTGTGTTGCCCACCCGCTAGGACGGACCGACCCCTTGAGAAACCTTACGAGTACGAAGCCGAAACCTGTGGTGATGAAATGCCTGAAGGAAACTACACCATGTTCATCCTCTTGGGCTTCACGGACCGTCAGGAGATGGAGCTACCTCTGTTTGGGCTCTTCCTTCTCATCTACACCACCACCTTGGTGGGGAACATCAGCCTCGTCGTGCTCATCCGGTTCAACGCCTGCCTTCACACCCCCATGTACTACTTCTTGAGCAATTTATCCTTCTTAGACCTCAGCTGTTCGTCCACCATTGCTCCCAAGATGCTGGTGAACCTGCTCTCTCAGCAGAAGACCATTTCTTTGATCGGCTGCGCAACGCAGATGTTTCTCTTCGCCGCCTTCGCCGATGCCGAGTGCCTCATTTTGGCTGCCATGGCCTACGACCGCTACGTGGCCATATGCCATCCTCTTCTCTACACGGTGGCCATGTCCCGCAGGCTCTGCACCTCCATGGTAGCCGGGGCTTATCTCAGCGGGGGCCTGACCTCACTGGTCCACACGTCTTTCACCTTCACCTTGTCCTTCTGTGGCTCCAAAGTGATCAACCATTTCTTCTGCGACATCCCCCCGCTGCTGGAGCTCTCCTGCTCTAACACACAGGTCAACGAGGTCCTCCTTGTCACCCTCTGTGGCTTCATACAAACCAGCACCTTCCTCACCATTGTTGTTTCCTACGCCTGCATCCTCAGCACCATCCTCCGCGTCCGCGGGGTGGAGAGGAGACACAAAGCCTTCTACACCTGCACCTCCCATCTGACGGCCGTGGGGTTATTCTATGGCTCCCTCCTCTTCACCTACCTACGGCCCAGCTCCAGCTACTCGCTGGACACAGACAAAGTCATCTCTGCCTTTTACACCGTGGTCTTCCCCATGCTGAACCCTCTCATTTACAGCCTGAGGAACAAAGAGGTGAAGGATGCCCTAAGGAGAACAGTAGAGAAAAGAGTGTTTTCCCAGTGATTTTTTTTTTCCAGAAGGGAAAAGATATGACAAAATCACAGAATGATATGGGGTTGAAACAGAAGGACCTCTGGAGATCATCTCCTCCAACCCCCCTGCCAGAGCAGGTCCACCCAGAGCAGGTCCCACAGGAATGTGGCCAGGTAGGGTTTTGAATGTTTCCAGAGATGGAGACTCCACCACCTCTCTGGGCAGCCTCTGCCAGGGCTCTGCCACCCTCACAGGAAAGCTCCTCCTCATGTTCAGATGGAACTTCTTATGGTCAAGTTTGTGCCCGTCCCCTCCTGTCCTGTCCCTGGGCACCACTGGAAAAAGCCTGGCCCCATCCTCCTGACACCCCTCCTTGAAGGATTTCTGGGGGTTGATCAGATCCCCCTCAGCCTTCTCCTATAGTGTGTTTCTGGTGCAATACACAAGGAAAATAGAAGCAACAGGATCCAGCTGACTAAGTGTAGGTGGCTTCTTAGGAATATCTGAACAAGTTTCTGAGGTTTATTTGGGAATCACTGGAAAAACAGAGTCAACTTAGAAGGTGATTCACCTGGTGGTAAACCAGAAGCCCAGGATGACGGATCCCATCCCAGAAGGATCTCCTTCCTCTCCTCACTGTCTATAGTCTACCACAAATGCAGCAGAGAGTTCTATTTTTGCAGTTTACAATGATGGAGACAACTCTCAACCACGAGGTTTCAAAGAAAAGTCCAATTCGGGTAACGGCGACGTCTGAGTGTGATTTGTATGTATCAAATTTGGGGAACAAAAAGCTTTTGTACAGTGGGAAAGACCTCCCTTTTCTGGCAGCCAGCTCTGCCCTACTCTCCAGAGAGAGGGGAACCTCATCTCCTTACGATGCAGGTTATGGTATTTTTAGGACTGTCCTTGTTCAGGTGTCACCAGGTGTCCTTCCTGCCTGCTCTGCTCCCACCACGACATCTTCCACCCTTCTTCTCATCCCACATTATCTCGAAGGTTTTACTACTTGCATATTCTTTTCCCTCCTCTGTTTTCTGCCTCTGAACCCCAAGCCCTTGTCTCCCTTCTCACAGCATAATTACTTTTTCGCCCTGCTTGCCTGTGTGCTATCAGAGTTGGGTTGATGGTTGGCTTAGATGATCACAGAATCAATCTCAGGGATTGGAGGGGACCTTGAAAGATCATCCAGTCCCATCCCCCTGCTGGAGCAGGAACACCCAGAGCAGGTCACACAGGAACGCCTCCAGGAGGGGTTGGGATGTCTCCAGAGAAGGAGACTCCACCACCTCCCTGGGCAGCCCCTGCCAGTGTTCCCTCACCCTCACCCTGAAGAAGTTGTTCCTCATATTGAAGTGGAACCTCCTCTGTTCCAGCTCCCACCCAGTGCCCCTTGTCCTATCGTTGGATGTCACTGAGAAGAGCCTGGCTCCATCCTCCTGACACTCACCCTTTCCATATTGATCAACATTCATGAGGTCACCCCTCAGTCTCCTCTTCTCCAAGCTCAAGAGACCCAGCTCCCTCAGCCTTTCCTCCTCTGGGAGATGCTCCACTCCCTCCATCATCTCTGTAGCCCTGCCCTGGACTCTCTCCAGCAGTTCCCTGTCCCTCTGGAACTGAGGGACCCAGAACTGGATCTTAAAAGTCCCTCCCAACCTAGACAATCCTGTGAAAAAATGCTTGTTGATAGTTATGGATGGATCAGCAGCATCACAGTGTTAAAAACCACAAACACCAACTTTGAGATACACTTTTGTAGCACGTTGAAGTCTGTACCCAAAAAGCTCGTTATTTGCCCCGTTGGAGGGTTGAATCTCCCTTCAGGGAGAAAAGGATGGGAGAAAAAAAAGGGACTTATGAGTCTAAAAAGAAACTACTCTAATGAAAATATTAATAAAACTATTAAAAGGAAATAATGATGTGTATGCAATATATACACAACACTGTATAGAGCTCCCAGGATGATGACCATGTCACCAGCAGACACTGGGCAAATCCCAGACCAAACCCTTGTGGCCAAGGCAAATGGCATCCTGGGGTGGGCATCGAGAAGAGTGTGGCCAGCAGCTGGAGGGAGGTCATCCTCCCCATCTTCTCTGCCCTGGTGAGGCCCTGTCTGGAGCACTGCGTCTAGTTCTGGGGTCCGCAGTTCCAGAAGGACAAGGAACTGCTGGAGAGGGGACAGCAGAGGAGCACCAAGGTGCTGAGGGGCCTGGAGCATCTCTGTGCTGAGGAAAGGCTGAGGGACTTGGGGCTGTTCAGGCTGGAGAAGAGAAGGCTGAGGGGGATCTGATCAACCCCCAGAAATCCTTCAAGGAGGGGTGTCAGGAGGATGGGGCCAGGCTTTTTCCAGTGGTGCCCAGGGACAGGACAGGAGGGAACGGGCACAAACTGGGACATGGGAAGTTCCATCTCAACATGAGGAGGAACTTCTTTGCTGTGAGGGTGGCAGAGCCCTGGCAGAGGCTGCCCAGAGAGGTGGTGGAGTCTCCTTCTCTGGAGACATTCAAACCC
>VZTM01015162.1:225538-236886 GCA_013400555.1 Jacana jacana | reverse complement strand
GATGTCATTGTTATGTGGCTGATAGTGGCAGGGTTTTCAATGGCAAGCTCTGTGCAAGGTGCAGAAGAAAAGCCCCTGCCCTCTGGAACCTGCTGCGTAAACAGATAAATGTATGTCGAGTGTATAAGCAGTGAGCCAGCTCTTGCAGAGTAGTCATTTGTGGGTTTTAGAGGAAAGGCTCTGTCTTGTAAGGCTGATTGAGTAACAGGCGAGAGGGTGGGGGATGCACTTAATGAGGGCAAAGCCAGAGGTGTACAAGATGGACTGACAAGCAAAAAGAAGTAAACAGAGAAATTCTGAGGCAAAGATGTGGATAAATACGATATCCACATTCTACTGGCAGGACAGAGACATGAAGGCCTGGATTTGCTGCCAAAGGTGGGAGGAAGGGAGGAAAATTTGGGTATGATTGCTGCTGAGGTGGTGGCTGGGGTGTGTGTTAATTACATTCTTTGCAAAGAATTGCAGCTGTGGGATGGGGTTTGCTGGGGAAGCTGTCAAAAATGAAAGCAGCCAAAGGACGGACAAATATTTTAGCCACAAAATTTTGATGGAAAATTAGGTACTTTTTAGAAAATTTTGGTGGAGAAAAAAAAGACAAGGAAGTGTGTATTAACAACAGTAGGGATATGCCAACAGAATGAATCCAAAGTCCTAAGACAGCCCTGAGACTGTGAACCCTCAATGACAGGATAAATGCTTTATTTTCCTCATGCAAGCTGCCAGAAATAATAATTACACTTAATTTATGGTTTTCATTTGAAGTTGTATTCAATAGTTCTCAAAAGACACTCCTCTGTCCAAAAGCACATTCCAAAAGCTCCTATCCCCTCCGGTAGGAGTAATTGTCCTCTTTTGTAACTTCGAAAAACATGTTTGGTCTCCTCTCCTATCTGCTTTTGGTATACAAGCTTAGCAAATGCAGACATTACTGTACTGCTTGTTTCCTGGCGAGGTGGGTGATGATTACAAGACAGGGGACGAGTATCTTACATTGGTAAGATTTTTCTGCAAGTCACCATGAGGTAACGGGAAGCGTCTGATTTAATGATCTTTACTGTTTAAATTTTTACTGTGTTCAGCTGGGGTTTTCATAGTGTTTGATTAAAGTTCACAGGAAAGAGGAATTTAAAAGGCTCCAGGTTTATTAGATCTTCTACAGCTTGCCAGTCACTCTGCCAAAATTTTCCACTGTGTACTTCTTATAGTTCTGCATGGTCTAAATTTAATTGACTGAAGATAAAAAGCGTTATTATGGATCTGTCACTGCAGCCACTCTTCATATGTTTCACTAGCTGGAATGAGCAGTTGCTGGGTTTGTTTCTGACCTAATTCACAATGATGTAAAGCAGCAGTGATTTCACAGATTTAACTGGTGAGAAAGCAGAACTGTGCTCATTGCTGCTCCACTACTGCTCATTTCCAGGTGAGTGGAAGAGTAAAGTCCATTGTGAAAATACTAAATTTCAAGTATGCAGGAAGAGAAGTGCAGTAAATAAGCTGTTCAGCTAATATAACAACATAATTCATCTTTTTATTTCACTGACTCTATTAAGATAATATGGAAAAAAGACAATAGTCCAGGCTTTGCAGTTTAGCCTCATTTAATACCCAATTGTCTCACCAGAAGCCAAAGTCTAAAGATAAAACAATGGATAGAGATACATTTAATGTACCAAGTTATAAGAACTGGTATTGTTAATTAGGTGCATTTAAATATTCTAATACCGACAGTCTTATTTTAATAAATTGATTTACATGAATTTACATGTTGATGACTGGATTTGTCTGTGCATTGATTTTATGCACAATCTTGTACATACTTGTAATAAACAAGTATGTCTTGTTTATTAAATTCCCTTTACTGATAATGAACACTTACTACTTCTGGTAATTGATTTAAAATGTGGCATAGACCACTGTCAGCTGGTACTGAGCCAAGAGTTTTAGTACAAATCAAGATCAGAAGTTTATGTGCCTTATTGTTGTTCCACCAAATCAGTATCTGAAGTAAGACCATGGCATTCACCAGGACTGGAACTGGAATTTGTTTGGAATGTAAACATAGAGTACATCGCTGGCAGCACCAGGGCTTTTTTTATGCATGTCTAAATAGCTGACTTTGAAAGAACAGAAGTCACCATGATCTTAGCAGGAGCATGCAGGGAGAAGCAGAGACTGTGATCCTGCCCTTATTAAAATCGATTGTAACGTGAGGGATTGTATCTCTCTGTAATCTGGGGCAATCTCCAAACTTCCCAAGAGTCTTCCTGTGAAAGGCAAACATGAGATTGAAATGAGGAGTCAAGTGTGCATCACCATGAGCAGTCTTCTTAGGCCTGTAACATAGGAAATAAGAGGGACTGAGACACCTGAAAACAAAGCCCTTGTCAGAGCAGAAACATTAGGTTTTAAAACAATGGTTTGGTCTGGAGCCAGGAGCTGAAAGCATCTCTGCTGTCCTGGTTTAAGAAAACTCCGTGAAGTCACTGGATGGAAACAAACGTGGTACCTGTTAACAGACGAGTGAATAATTGTCCTCTGCCCTCACAAAATGAAAGTGGTGGGTAGCGATTTAATGCTGAGGAAGAGAGACAGTCATGGTATGACATGCCATGGTGCTTTTCCAAATCAGATTTTCAATATTATTATATAAATATTATTAAATTAATCATTAAAAGGAAAGTGTTGAATTAAGATTTAGAGTTTTCTTCCTTAGTTACTTCATTTGTTCCCTAGTTTCTTCAGTAGCTTTTACCTGACTGAAGTCAGCAAAATGTTTAGTTGTATTTCTAAGGTTGCTTCAATTCAAAATCACTTAGTGTCGCTAACTTGCAGAATTTGGACTTATTTTGCACAGTGTGCTCCATATCTTCCTTCTGCGTTGCTTGTCCTGCTTAACAGTATTTCTATTTGACAGAGAAGATCCTTATTAGAATTTGCAAATTAATATTTTCAATTTTTAGTCCAAATTCTGAAGACAATGGGTCAGATTTTTATTCTAACAGAATTTGTACCTTGGCCCTCTGGCCTCCGTGCTCACAGAAAGACCAACCAATTCTCAAGCATTTCTTGTAATAAAGATTTCCAGTTGGCTTTAGCTTTTTTGGCCTTTAAAAATGTGTTTTCTACTTTATTTTGTACTAATGATTTGTTGTTTTTTTTCACAAGAGTGCTTGCAGAAGGCAAAGTTTAACTAATAAACATGCAAATGTGTTCACAGGAAGGTTTGTGCCAAATATTTTAATGGGTTGCTGTTCTGCTCCGTGTTGAGAAAATCACAGTGGTTGCTCTAACTTCCTCTCTTAAAATTTCTTTAACCAATGATGGAGCAGAAAAGAACTAGATGAGAGGAAGGTTACCGGCCCAACTTCTACATTTGGAAACATTAAAACAAAAGTCCCTCTGACTTTTCTCCTGACAGAAATCTACCTGGTGTGACTTCTGTTGTCTAATTTTAAATAGCCAATTGGAAGAAATGTGATTCCTGAGTAATTAATAGGCTTTAAAAAAAATGTTGCTGTGGCAAAATAATATTTGGGAAGGGGTTTGTGTGTGAAAACTGTTTCAGTTCTTATCGGAAGAAATGTAATTATGAAGCTTTACTGAAACGAGCTTTTCCATTTCAGGCTTAGTTATTTTATTTACTTCTCACTTCTCTATATGTTATCCGTCAGTTTCTTTCTCTGTCTTTCTCTCCCTCCCCTTGGTCTTTGAAAGAAATAATACCTGTAATTCAGCACACTTCAAGCATACAGTATTTTCACTTCTAGATTTTGAGTAATAAGGAAAAAGCATAATCAAAGACATAGTTGTGTTTCACTTCTCCATTACCTTCCACTACCAAAGTTCTGTATTGATTTAAAAGACTAAAGATAAGGACTGTGTGTTCTTCTGCTGACCCTGGCAGCATCACCCCACCTGTACTCAGTTGAGAGCTCTCCCTTCCCTCTGCATTGCGTGATGCAGCCTATGTAATCCCTGCAGGTGTTGCTTCAGGAGCAATCTGGCTCGTGTACTGGGGTAAAAGCATCCCTCATTTGTCCTGCTCCTCAGGACAACGATTGAGAGCTCAAATTTAGTTCTTGTGCTTTATTTCCATCTTTGGCATAACAGAAGCATATCTCAGAGGTAGTTCAGCCAGCCAGTTGGGACAATACTGCAGGTCATGTCAGCTCGAGTAATATCCTCTACTACAAACGCAGACTTTCCCTCCCTTCCTTCCTCCCTCAAAATAAAATGAATCTTAGAATCTGTATTGCCAAATATGAAGTTATCTGTCAAAGAACTGGAATATTAGCCTTGTATTCCCTAAAGTATTAAAGAAATTTAGGTCAAATTCAACAGGACAAAACTAAATGCCATTGGGAAGATCTAATTAGATTTTTATACTTTTGTAAAGCATCCTTTCTGAAAAGGCACAGGACACTACTACATCTTTCAGCAATAGTGTTTACAGAAAAAAAACATGCAATTTGTGTGTAATAGAAACTTAGCTCTTAAAAAAAATAATCTAATTTCTGTACTATTTAGACTGCGCAGCAGGCTAAGCAGAAAGCTCTCATTGCTGTGACTGACCACAGAGTACTTTTTGGTAAAGAAAAATTGGTGTGCTGATGCTTATTCTGTCAAAAGAAAATGACAAATCAGAAAACGAGGCTGAAAACCCTTCTAATAAATACACAGATAAATGCCTTCCGGACATGCCTCAAGTGTCCACTTGTGATGTGGTGGGGCCATCTGTAGATCCAACTTGCAAAGAGATTTTCATTTAAGTATCAGTTGCTATGGTAACAGCATGAAGAGCACATCAAATGGACACCAGAACCAGATGGGTTACTTTAAGAACTCCATGAATGTGAACAATTGGTGGCGACCTGATTCCAAAAGGTTATCAACATAGACTTGCACTGCAGTGGACTTAACTTTGCCTTCTCCAGAGGTCTAGATCTTGTTTCTGGTGTCCAGGGCTTCTCATGAACTAGCAGCCTTGGGATTTCGTCACAAACTTGGGGACTTCCCACAGAGGAAATGCTGTTGGATTAACAGAAATGATACAGTTTCATACTCGTGTGTTTATGCTGCCTTCTCATTGTCAAGGGCTGGGCTGAGCCGAGCCTTGGGCTCTGTCAAAATGTTGAGTAATTATCACATGATAATCACACACTACAGTTTCTCCCAGGCTTAATCTGATTTCTGCACGGTAGTTGCTTGCCACCCACTTAAATTCCACCCACATGTAGTTTAACCAATATAAATGATTAGATTTGATTTTCTGTGGTCAGAGCTATGTTACGTAAAAACTTCATCAGGAAATATTTGATCTTTACTGAGGTCTTTTTGGTTGGTTCTTTTGCATTGAAAACTGGCTTACTCACTTCATAGGAACAGCTGAGTTGAAGTCATAATAATGATTTGGTGCTTACTGCATAGCAAAATCCTGAGTTTCCCTTACAGTTTTAGAAGGTTTGGGTTTCTGTTTGGTTTTTGTTTTCCCAAAGAATGTTCGAAGGGAGTGAGTATGTCATGGTTTAGACGCAATTATGTGGGCTGGGTCAGTCAGCATTCCAACATTATCTGGAAAGGGGATGGAAGGCAACTCATTAAAGATTGCTTATTTCCATTGCTCTCCTACCTCCAAAATATGTTCCAACAGGCTGGTTTCTTTAATCTTGATTGAATCTTGAGTGTGTTGAGGGGGTTTAGATAAATAATGCTATGTCAAAGAGTTTGAGGTACTTGGGAATACTCTCAAAGCAAGGTCCTGCCTGGCCTGGCAGCAGCATATTGGCAGCTTCATAGCCATACAATTGGGTGGATCTTGACTTAGAGGGCTCAAAATCTACTTTTTTAAGAATACATCAGATGTCCACTTGCAGAATTGAGGAAAGTTCTCTTTTGCACCTTAAATTGCTGCATATTTATTATTTTGGGGTACTGTGTTAGGCAATTTATGCCTAGTTGTGCCTATATGGATATGCCATGTAAGTGTTAAGTTGTCCTCTGGTCTTCAAGCCTATTGCTTTGTGGCCTCCCCAGAAGGTATTCAGCCCATGCAAACAACAGGTGATTTTGGACTCCTGACTTTTTTTGTCTCTAGTCAGCAAGTACAGTTCTAAAAATGTCTCTGTCAGAAGGCAGGAAGTAAGTCTCCACATCAGTCAGCTTTGCCAACCACTTAAAGAAAATAGATCTGAGAATGTGCTGGCTAAATTTACATGGAGCACATTCTTTCTTCTTGCCCCTTGCTTGTGTGTATGAGGTTGTGTTGCAGCTGGAGATACAGCACTAGCACAACGTGGGCATCAGAGAAAACATTGTGCTCCCAACAGGCGCTCCAGGTTGTTTGCGGAGGGCAGCCTCCCAGTGTCTCAGGTCACACTCAGGAGATTTGTCTGCCCGTGTTGCTGAAATAAGCCACAGTCTGCTGGTCCTCACAAGAGACAGGCTGCGCTCATCCAGAAAGAGAAGTTTCAGAAGTGATTAATTTCTGCATTTTTAGCTTTATGCTTTGAACATTTAGATGGAGAGAAAATGCTTGGCAAGAGATAGAAACCCTCAGAGGAGCAGACCGAAAGAAGCAGCAGAGCTCTTTAAAATCCCTGGAAGTGTGCAGGGAAGACTGGGACACTTATGGGATAAGGTTAGTGAGTGAGATGGTAGAACAGTCTCTTCACAGTCTTCTGGCTTTTGGACCTGATTTCACGTGAATGCAGGTGGTCTGGGAGACATTCCCTTGCACAACTCAAGCCTTGTAAGATCTACACCTTATGAAGGAACTGGTTCAGCTTAAGTTTAGTATTTCCAAAGGGCCAGAGCTCAGCCTGAGAAAATTGAGTTTTAGGCAGGCTATGCTGGCTCAGGATGCCACACATATTAGTGTTTGTTGGTAGGGTCAGCTCTCTGGGTGTGTAGGGCTATGGTGTTTAAATCCCCATGGCAAAATGCTGCCTCATCTTCAAGTGAGACTGGCTTTGCCTTTCTAAGGTTAATTTAGTTGTTGCTTGCTGCAGTTGTTCACTGCCTCATAAATGGAATAAAATTACCAGATGATAGATTCTTCCTGTGGCAATATGGCAAAAAATTGTTCCCTGGAGAGGAATCTACATGCATTGTCTGCATCACTTAAAGCTCCATCCATGATCTATTTGGGGACCTGACAGGTAGTAGGTCTTCTGAGCTTCATCTAATCTGGGATGAGTTTTACTCATGGACAATTACTAAATCAGCATTAAGATTGTTTCATAGATGGTGTTGATTCCTTGATTTTCAAGGGGAAGCTTTTCAATAAAGCTCTAGGCTATTTAGGAGAATTTGTTGGTTGAGGGCCTTCTTGATAACTGCTTTTGAAGGTATCTTAGAATCTTTTAAAGATTATCTTCATATCTTGCTGTGCAGCTAAAGCTCCAAATTTCTCCCTAGCATGTCCAGATGTTTCTCAGGTGTTGTTAACAGCTAGGAAATGTGAATGTTTTTAAAAAAAACAAAACCTTCCCATCATAAACTAGTGGATCTTCCCTTTTCTTCAGCTGATTTTAGTTTGTTTCCATTCTCTGCAAAATACACTGCATTGTGCTGTCAGTGAGTAGCACTCAAGCAAAATGTATCTCGTAGAAAATTGGGGTAATCTGAATTTCAACAAGATTCACGTCTAGCTTTTTGAATCACTTACTGCTGACCTTTTCACAGTGTTATAGACCACCTGTGAATTGGAATAAATGCTCAAATAAATAATTATGCAGGGTTAATTCTGCGTAAAAGGCAAAGAAGCAAGACTCATGATTTAGATCCAAATCTGAGTTGGAAAAACATCCTTCTAATTCTAACATCTATTAAAATATTTTCTCGATTTTCTTGTATTTCAAAAATATTTTGTTTTTACTTCCACCATCCTCTGAGGTAGTTGCTGACCATACACAACAGCACTGGCGTATTTAGTGTGGAGAATCTAGAACAAATCACACAGAATGAGCTGCTGAAAAAAGAAAATAGCATAATTTGGAGGAAAAATAAAGCAGGAGTGTGGAATTTTGGTTTGGAGCTCTGCAAGCATATTCATATGAAAGTGAGTTTCTATCCTTAGTAATGTCCCAATTTATTATGTTCATAAACTATTATTCTTCTTATATCTTTACCACACTCGTGCATTTTTGAAAACCCATCTTAAAATACCAAAAAGGAGAAAAAGCTGATATTGTTGGGGTCAGTGGCATTGACTCCTCTCTGGAGAGTTTCTCTGGATGAGAATGTAACAAATGAACAACCATAATAAGAAAGACCAGAGGTCCATATAGTCTCTTATAGAGTCCAATACAGAGGAAATCAAAAGAGCAGGGAAAGCGTACCATGACCGTCCTCCAGTACATCTTCATGGCATCCGTTGCACTCTAGTACTGCTGCTACTGGAGCTGTAACTGGGACCTCACATAGATTTTTCTGTCTTGGGTTTGCCTAACTGCTTTCTGAACCTGTTAAAAAATTTAGTTGAACTTGTACTGCTGTGAAATACAAGGAATTGAATTCTGAATGAGCTGCTGCATTCAGAAATGTAAGAATCAGAGTAAAGAAGTAAGTTCAGAGTAAAGATTGATCCCAGCAGCTAAGCCTGCCGCTGTGTCCAAAAGGTACTTAAGAGCAATCCTTGGCTGCAGATGTCTGGAGTCATATAGTAGGCAGTGGAAAGAAAGAAAAAAGGAACCTTTTCGTGAAATCCAGAGCCGGGGCACAAGTTCTGCAAGAGCAGCTATTATTCCGGGCAAAGACTGGGAGATTTCACATCCTGCTTTACTAAAGGGTTGCTTCCAAAGCAGAGATTTCTGTCCATTGAAGAAAAGCAAACTTTTCACATAATTCACACACATAAAATGCATCTATCAAATTAGACTCTGCAAACAAACTGGCTTTTGAACAGGAATTTTCTTTTTATGATGCAGGTTGGGTTTCTGAAGAGAATTTCCTTACAAATACTAGACACAGTAGCAGTGACTTATTTATTCCCCATTCTCCTTCCAGCTAGATCCCTGGTTTTCTGCTCCTTCTACATTCCACTCACTAAGCACACAAAACTAAATTGGAAAAGTAAACTGCTTTCTTTGTGAAAGTTCTCTGCTTGTTTCTGTATCTGCTGTAGGTCTTCATTTTTAAAAAGAATCCATATTTGAAGTTTTTCATTTAAGCCTAAATTTTGATGAAGATAGTGAAGAGAAATTTTTGTGGAGAAAACATCTTTTGATCGATTACGGTTATGAGGTTTCACACACTTGTCATAGATTCTTTATTCACCCTCTGGTCTTTTCTCTAAGGATTATGGGAGAAAATTCTTACATGTATTTTTATAGTACCAGATACTAATAACTAAGATCTGGCAAAATAAAAGATTCAGAATACTTTTTCAGAAGGATGCTGTGGATGAAAGCAGTACACAAGATGAAATATGCATGTCTCCTGGAAAGTAGATAGCTTGTAAGCCTTGTGGGTTTTTTGTGAATTTTTTTGTGTGAAATACATATATATTTTGCCTATTCTGACATAAAAAGGCATCACACAACATATTGCTTACACTATTTAGTACAGCTGCTGATGTCTCTTGTGTACCATTTATATCTCACCTAAACATCATATTTGAATTTCACTCACTGGTGGAAGAATATTTCATCCCGTGAGAGTTTCACCACCATGAAGCATTTTTTAGCTTGTGTACTGTACAGGGAAGGATGTGAGCTGAAACCGCATGCTTCTGAGTGCAGGGGTGTGTGGGTTTCAAAGGCATTTGGGTCTTTTCATAAACATCTTTCTTACAGGAATGTTGATTCTTAAAACATCCTGAAATTCTGTATTGCCACTACACAGTCTCGTTAGTGCTCCATCAGAAGCCCTCACCATCATGTTCCTAAACTCGGCTCACAGCTGTGAAGGGTAAAATCAGCTCAGGGATTACTTTATCTGAAGGAATGATTGTGACAGCCACTTGAATAACCACTGGGGTCAAAGCTTGCAGATGACAGGGATTTGGAAACTCCTAAGTTTGGAATCTTCCTGTGTTCTTCCTCAGTCAATGTATGTTTGGAGATGCAACCCGAGGAACAGGTTTGTATGAGAAACCATTTTGCATCGCTGTACAAAGTGCAGCAGTGTGTCATGAGTGTCTTTCTCCTGCCCTGCAACCACAAGGTCAGAAAGCAGAAATGCTGATGAATCATGTTTGCTTTGGCAACCTCCGACTCGGGTTCCTTCTCGAGCCTCTACTCTAAGCGGAATACCTTTTGACACACAGGTGGAACAGCTCTGGGAACACATCCCAGAGCTTCATCAGGCTTTTCTCTGCTCCTGCTGACATCTACTGGTAGAAGAATCTCAGTTTATGCATTTGCAGAAAATAGCTTAGGTATACATCAAGTTTAATATATGTACCTAAATGCAACGTAGAATTGATTAGTGTAAACGTTTCTGCATTTGTTTGGGTTATTCTGTGAGCAAAGGGAGGTAGATTTGTAGCAGGAAGGCAGGTTCTTGACAATATTGAAACGAGAGTAGAATAAATCACTGCAGTGGGTTTTATAGGCAGCGCTTCAGCTGAGCTATGAATAAGTGGAATTATGCTGTCATTGCCTTGAAGACTTTTTCAGTGGTTTTGTGTAGTTTGCTTGTTCTGCTTTTCTTACACAAAGGATATTTGGTAGGAAGTGTCACACTGCCAGAGGTTACTGAAAGCCAGGCTCACTATGGGCATCTGAGAGAGTACTTTTTGTTTATAATCAATGCTTTCTGGCTTTCACATGTCACAGGCTGTTGATTTAGGAAACAAGGGTAAGGCACGCTTTTCTTTCTGCTAATGACCCATTATATGTACGTTTTTCTTTTTTTTCCTTTTAAGGTTCCTGGCACTGAAATTTTATCCCCTGAAAGAGAGAATTTTAGAATACACCAAGCAAAGAACAAGAACCTGTAAGTGAAGAAAGAGCCAGAAATGGCATTTTAGCCTTTTTGGCAGCCAGAAAATTCCATTTGGATGAGGTACAGACTACATCAAAAAATAAAAATGGATATTTAAGGATGATATCCTTGTTCTCATTATTAGTGGTCTATGAATTCAGAAGCAAAATGCACTGTGACTAGCTTTGGGAGGTTGAGTTCCCTTCATCTACCTGCAGCTGATTTGGCTTTACCCAAGATGAAGCCCTTTGCTTGTCTGTCTCTCATCTTTCCCGTGTAAACTTGCAGAAGGTACTATATGCTTCAGTGAGTCAGTGAGTCTTTGTGAGATTTTTGAGGAAGGGTAAGCATTTTTCTGCTGATATTACAGTACTTGATTGAAGACCCAGCATGACCACTGCCCAAATTCTCTATGC